>JAHWFO010036886.1:5585776-5608744 GCA_023313115.1 Rhysida immarginata
CTGCACGGACCAACAATATATATCTCATGACCAACAATGCAAATAAATGTTTGTGCAACAATAGGTATCAACAATGGTTTCAACACGCAATTCACCAATAACAATGAGCTCAAAATGATGATGCAATGATAAAGCAATCCTTTCCAAGAATTATAACAATGAACATAAAATGATGATGCAATATGGATAAGTTTCAATTTGTAACAATGCATAGAATTCCTGTTATTCAGGTTTTTCTTAGAAAAGAGAGTTCTTAGTACTTAACAATTTCTTGAAAATCTTTAAAAATGATCAGTAGCTGGAGATAACGAAGAGTTAGCAGACTATTGAGAAAGAGTGGAAAGACGACAGAGAAAGCAAACCTTTAGCTCCGTGCTGTATTGAGCAAATGGGAAGCAAGTAAATAGAAGAATTGGCGACCGCTAGACTACCCAAAGTGATGAAAGGCCAAATTTTGCTTCAACACAACGAGAGAAGAGTGGAAATTGAAACAACATCAAGTGTACATCTGAAGTAAGATTACCTGAGTAAGAAATTATTGGAGCGGTCCAGCCATTGTGAGCCTTTAAAAAGATTTTTTTCGAATTTTCATTAAGAATTTTTACTGTATTAATTCTAAGCATTTTCATGTGTTTATTTTTAAGATATTGCAAAATTTATTTTAATTTTTGAGATTGTTCTGTTTACATCCCAAGTGTAATAATCCCGGGCAACGCCGGGTACTTCTTCTAGTTCATTATAAAATTTGCTCACTGTTAGTCAATACTTGTTTATTTCCGTCAGTTTTCGCTTCTATTAACTGAAGCTTTTCTTTCAAGTCTTTAACTTTCATCTTCACTAAACTTTTGTAAATAAACTAGAACAAAATTCATAAACCGTAGCGGATGCCATCTGGCGGATAGATTTGTCATTTAAATCAACCTATAGGTGTGAGAAATGGTTAAAAAATTCGAAAGATGTGATCTTCTTCATCGTCCCCGACTTGTTCACTACTTTCGTGTCGGTAGCCTAACAAAGGTACGAGTTAGTAAAATCTATTTTCCCTCGTAATCTATTTTAATTCAGAGTTTTAAATGATATTTCTAGTATGTGTAAGTTTTCCAAATGAATAATTAAATTAGTGAAATAACTAGAGCTAGGACTTAAGGTGGCCCACAATGTTGTTTCGATTCAAAATGTCAAAAAACTCACTTCAGACTAAATTATTAAAAGAATTATAGAGTCTCAGTAGTATATATTTAGGCTGTTGCCATTATCATTTATGAAAAGAAAATGTCTCTTTACTCTGAAGTCGAAAGTTAAATGGCATTAGTTATTATTGTTGAGATAACAATTAACATTTTTCATTGTATGAATGAATAACAATGACGATTATTAAGAAAGAGAGCAAAAATTATTAAAAACAACTTTAAATTCTCCAAATTAAAAATATCCTATTAAAAACAAATCATTCATCTACTGATAAGTTAAACCTCCACTTTTTGTACATTTGGTTATGCTTAGTTAAATATCTGAATTAATATCCAATATTGCGTGTATAAATAAAAAATTATCATATGCCATTTAACACAGATTATTTATTACACAGACGCGACATTCAATTGTTAGTTCAATTGTTAGTAATGGAAACTGGATGGCTCATTGTTTTGACTTCATCGATTGTAGCAATGCCCCTGACTTTCACTGGGTGCGCTGTTTGAGAACATTCGTTCTTACATGTATTTAGATGTCTAATAAAGAACTATGTATGAAAATTTCCGAAAAGATGTGTTGTACTTTTTTATGTGGTTGAAACTGCATGACTCATGGTTTTTATTAAATAAGTTAATTTAGTATAGTCATCGATTGTAGCGCACCCAGCGAACGTCAGGGGCATTGCTACAATCCATGACGTCAAAACAATGAGCTCTCCAGTTCCCACTCCTAACAATTGATTGTCGCATCTGTGTAATAAGCCAACACCTCCTAGAGAGAAGGCCTGCGGGCCAAAGGTGTATGCATTGTTACATCATCATCAAGCGGCCAAATGTAGGGCTTATTATTGGTAGACATACGATAACAATAGCTGCTTGATGATGATGTAACAATGTATTCACCTTTTGTCCGCAGGCCTTCTCTACAGGAGGTGTTGAATAAGCACGGTCTATAGATATTCATGGTCATCGAGCTTCGGCCATTTTCCATTGTTTCGAGAAGCTAAGGAAAACAGATCGCACCAGGGCCGACCGTGACCTGCGATAGAGGTTTTTCATTGAAACTGAAAATGAAAGTAAAGTTTCTGTCTGTCGATAGGGCGGCGCTGCAGGCGTTTTTGGGCCGATTGTACATGCAGCTCCACTTTTCAATAGAGTTCCCGCCCTATTGGGAGCTAGAAACTTTAGCTTCATTTTAACAATGCAGCTCAATGACCATGTATATCTATATACCGTGATTGACACAAACATCAAGACTGAAAAATCTGAAAGTGAATATAAAATAATTCAATTTTTTTTTATTCCTAGATAAAAGTTCCCTGAGCCTAGTCCTCCACCTCCACCGATAAAGAAAGCTCCAAAAATATTTGAGGCAACTAAAAAGAACTAAAATACAACTGTAAAAAGCTCATTTTGACGTAAGCAACTTAAAATCTTTAAACAAAGCTAAACAGAGAGGTGTATCACTACTAAATAATACTATAAAAAAAGATTCCCCAACTATTAGAGGCGAATTTTTGAATTTGGTGATATCACAATTGAAAGCAGCTCACAAAAGGAAACAGGGCAGATGATGGCTGCTCAAAGATAGACAATCTGCTCATAAGTTATTTATCCACAACCCACAGGAATTGGTAAAAACATTAATATTATTACCTAGTGTAACTTCTCTTCAAAATTGTCTTCATAAATTGGATATAACAACTGGGTTTTGCAGACAATTATTTTCAATGTTAAAAGAAAAAAACGAACTGCCTGAGTGACACAAAAAATTGTGTGTTCATAATTTTGATGAAATGACAATGGAATTATTGTTATCTTGTGATGAAAAGAAAGATGAGATAAAAGGATTTGTAGAATTTGGAAATTATTTAAGAGCGAAAGATATTGCAGATGAGGCTAATATTTATTTTACCAGCCATCTGAATAAGAATGCCTTAGGATTTTTTTATCATTAATCAGATAAAAAGGAGGAGGCTCTATCTATCTTAGAATGAACCAATTTAAATGTGTGTTCAAGCACCTGCTAATTACAAACATTACAAAAATCTCTAAATTGTGAAGAAGATAAAAGATATATTCTAAATGAAATGCATCAAACAAGAAGTATTTCTTCACTGCCAAATATTGGCTCATTTTTGATTGAACCCACATTCCTCCATTCACTGTCTTTTAATGAAAATTTATATAAATTGACAAAGGACAATGCTATCTATTATGTATCTGGCTCTTTCTCAAACTATATTTTTTAAACTATGCATGTCTATTCCATATGTCAAACCAAATTGGTTATGATGCAAAAATTTTGCAAATGCCATATTAATTGTTAACACATTTCAAAGCAGAGTAATTGTTAACACATTGACAATAGAGAAAGTGAATTTGGATATGTAATCTCACATTCCTTGTCAATCTTTTCAAAGTGAAATCTTCAAAACTCAAACTTCAACAGGATATATTCCCCAGAAATAAATATTCAGTGTTTTCACTTTGTTTGCTATTTTCAACTTTAATCAGTATCTTTTGAAAATCGCATATCAAAAAGAAATATTCAGATAGATAATGTTGGATATTATTATTAATTTTTGTGGGTTTTTCATATATTTCGAATTTCAACTTTTATAATATATAATGTCTTTGAGCAAAAGAATGTGGTTTTGTTTCCATATTATTGGTAATGAAAGTTAATGGGTATGTATTATCTAATTGTTGCACTATTATTATTATTGAATTATTGGTGATGTTAAAATGTCACCTATATATCTTAATCAAATTTTGATATTGTGTTTGTATTGTGAATAATTTAAAAGTTGATATTCCATATAGTTGATGTAAATATTGACAATGATAAGTGATAAATATTGAGATTGGTATATATTTTGTTGTTAAATTTAAATTGATTATTATTGAGATTTAAGTCTGTAGCTGGTATGATTTTTAATATTATATGGTCGATGTTTTGTTTTTTTAACATGGTGGTGGTGTTGCTTTTTTTTCTTTTTTTATATCCACTATTGGTATAATTGGAATATTTTCGTGCATGGCATTTATATGTATTGTAAAAATTTAGTCATTATTATCAAGTTTGATTATTCAAAATATTTTTTTAAGTTATTTTTTCGGGTATAATTCTGTAGAAATTATTGTAGCCTCCTTCAGCAAGTATACGCAAATTGTTGGTTCTTCTCGCAATTGCCCTAGTAGGAAATACCTGTATATCTTTTTCAGAACCTCGTTTCTTCCATGTCACGTCTAAAGTATTATTAGGTAGGTGTTCCTTTACGCTTATACTTTTTCCACAATAATCCGAATCAATTTGTATATCTTATGTCAGCGCGAAGCAAGCTCTTGTCCTGTTCACGAAGCCATATCCTTTAAAGAAGTCCAGCGACCAACGGTCCTCCTGTCGACAAACAGCACACAATTGTTCACCGCAGTTTCTTTTTTCATCAACCAATAATTCAATTACAGTTCGTCGCTTGCAACACGCTTTGCCGCGCAATTTCGCATACAATACTCAGAAATTTATGAATGCGTCTCGAAGGCCGCCGAGCGCGACTTTGCTATCAGTTAACATGGAAATACGATTATATAAAGTTCTATCAGGCGTATTTCGACAGATATCATAAAAACGAATGAAAAAAATTGAACTTCATTTTATCTAACGTATATATATGTATATCCTACGATTAAATTTCGAATTTATAAGTGATGTCTGAATATTTTAGCTTAGCAGCAATACTTTATTATGGAAGCACTTTATTTTTGATCAACAAAATCGCAGGGGTCACTCATTATGGACATTCTAAGAAAGAAGTTCATTATTTTTTAATGGAGAAATATTGACAGGTTCAAAAATTGACTTACATCTGAATTTTTAGTTTAGCTAACGATTAACGTTCCTCATTCACGTAACCAAGTTTGATGTATTTCCATGTGAATACTATTTCGAAAAGCTTTAGGAGCAAGTTCATTTAGAATATTCAACCATTTTAAATTAAAAGTTATTTTGGACTCATTTTTATGTAATAGTAGAGAAATTTGTCCATTACGAATAGAAACCAATGAACGTTAAAAGCAAAAATGTCAGGCAGGAGAAGACTCTGGGGGAGAGTGGAAGATGTAATTGGAGCAAATCTGAAAGTTCTTGAAATGAAACGCCAGGAAACTTGAAATCTTCAGCAAGCAATATTTCACTTTTATATTCTTTATTATTGAAAAGAAGAAAAAAAACAAAAACGTGAAGCATAACGTTTTGAGCAAACCTCATAGTTGATTAAGATGCGAATTTATGAAACACATTTTTTTAATATATATAAAGTCTATAAAATTGAATTGTATATTTTAAGGAAATAAATATATATATATTTTAAAATAATGGTTTATTTGAATATGAACATATACTAGCTTTGGAAATAATGAGTGAAGTTCCCTGCTTATGTCTGTCAGTCATGCTGCTACATAACTCCTGCTATGTTGTTCAGTTCTCTTATTCGAGCCTTTTACTTTCTCTTTAAATTTTGTATGCGTTTCGCGTAAAAGTAATTTTTCAAAAAATCCCCACAAACGCTACATCAAGGTGGCCACGAGGCTTATCTATTGACCCATGCCAATTCACCTGTCAAGAAATTTTTGGCTTCCGTTAACATGCATTTGGAGGCGCATGTCTAGTAAAACTGTTTGGACGAAATATGCTCACTGTTCATAATAGTTTCCGGAAATGCTATCAATGTTTTTGACATCATCACAGCTTCATCACCACAAATTCATATCATATACCAGTATGTGAAATTTCAGAAGGATAAAAATTTGACGATTAAAAGTTCTACAATGCAGTCTTTGAATGCATTATTAGTAGCGGAAGAATGGAGCTACTTATTTGTTTTAGAATGACCGTCTATCTGTTCCTTCAAATTTTCAAAATTTTTTGACGTAGAAGGTTGAAATTCGGAACATCACTTACCAACAGCATATCAGCCTCACTATTTAGCTTGGTTTTGATTGATCTACTGGGGTCGGAGTTAGAGGGTATGATTTAGGGTATAGGTAAGTAAAAAAGTGGAATTCTAATTTTTTGGAGGAATCAATTTTAGATTTAAAAATAGGGGTTAAATACTACTTTCCTATACCCTCATCGGAGGGATTAATTTCTTTTTTTAGTACATTATTGAAAGTGGAAGAATGGAATTACTATTTGGTTCTACCATGTCTGGCTGTCTGTCTATCCGTCCCCTTCATATTTCTGAATTTTTTTGACTTAGAAGGTTGAAATTCATGGGCATGTGCTACTTCGGTATGCAGCTTTGATTTCGATTGGCCCACCGGGGACGGTTGGTTGGTTTATTAGAAATTTTGGCGTCGACTACTAAGGTCATTTTGCGCCTTTCACACAACTTATATCTGTACGCAGCCCAGGACAAACACAAACATCCATGCCCACGGCGGGATTCGAACCCACGAACAAGAAAGCCTACGCCCTAGCCCTCTCGGCCACCTGGCCGGCCCACCGGGGACGGAGTTAAGGGGCAGAAGTTAGAAAGAGGGAGACATACTGTATTATTATGTACAAGACTGAAATTCGGTATACCGATTCCTCTAAGGAAAATCAGCATTACTATGAAGTTTGAGCCAAATTGTCCCAGCAAAGTCGGACTTGAGGAAGTGGCGGTCACGCGGTCTGTGAAAATATTAACAATTTCAAATGACAATATGTGGCATGTTATACTGTATGTCATTCGATCAGAATTGATGAGAAACGAAAGAGGGTAGAGTGCTTATTTTTCATTTTATAAGCACTACAATAGAGAAAATCAATTCACAGACCGAGTTAAAAAGTGCGGATAAAAGGGGTAAAATATAGACGAACTGAAGACTTCCGCTACTTTCTTATATTCTCCTCGGGGGGGGGGGGGTTATTTCTGGTTAATTACATTTGTATGCATTTGTTAACTAGAACGAAAGGAATAGCACACTTCATAAGCCAATAATTTCTATCGCTTCTCCTATTTTAATGGAATTAGTCGATAAATTAATTTAAAACCTACAGTGAATTTGAAGAAATTTGGCTGCACTGTTTGTTTTAAAAGGTTTTCAGGCCTAAAAATATTTAAGCTCGTAAAATATTTGAGAGAAAACGCAGAATTTTGATTTGTATTATTTAATCAATATTGATTACATTAGTAGTTTGCAAGATACGATGTTTTTAAGTCTTTAAATAGGTCAAAAGGCCATATTCGATCTTTCAGTGTTTTTTTAATCTTTGGCAAGTTTTTTGCTTGCTGTACACATGATGGGAGGGATATTAACTTAATTTTGTCAAATTATCTAGTATGGTTAGGTATATGTTCGCAGATATTACAAAAACATCGGATTAGTTTTGTTTTGTTCGCCTCTCTGTCCACATAAGTTTAAATTTCCTGTGATATCTTAAAAGCTTAAATTTTATCTTTTTTGAGAAAATTATTCATGCAAGTCCAAGACTGTTAAAATTGTTTAATAACATTTTTGTTAGAAATCTTAACTAGAAGCCACTTACGAACAAATTTAGATATTTTGCTATGCATTACAGTATCTGTTTAGAAGTATGAGATATGAGGGACGATTAGAAGTAAAAAGAAAAGTTTACAGTTTAGTAGCCCAGAGAGTGTATGAATCCTGTAGCGAGCGACAGATGCGCAGAGACATTTTAAAAGGCGGTGACACGGGGTTTTAACTGATTTTAGTGAAGAGCAGTGTTTATTCATTAATATGCGAGTTGCACATGATTACCAAATGTTTTTTAAGTTTTCAACACTAAAATTTTGCCGACTATTAGTAAAACGTCTTTCTTTGTAATTGAACAGAGGCAAATTGGCTATGATTAATGGCATTTTAATAATAAGCTTAAACGATTGAACAAACTTAAATTAAGAATGAATTCTGACGTTACACTGAAACTGAATAAATTAAACAAAGTTCTTCAATCTTATTTCGTAGATTGAATTTCCATTAAGGTCATTAAATAGACAAGAGGAAAATTGAGGTCGAAGAAATTAATTTCCCGAAGAGTCTCACTAAGTCTTAACGTGATAATTAACAAATTAATGTCGCTTACTTTGTTAAGAAGGTTCACCAGAAACTGTGGATATAATAACTTATAGTAAAAAGGAGAAAACGCTTTTCCACAAGAATTCTTTAATACACGTATGTACATTCGATGACCAAGTCATCTTCATCGGTATTTACGCCGATGAAGATGACTTGGTCATACGTATATTGAATAATTTCTTGTGGAAAAGTGTTATCTCCTTTTTACTTTCGCTAACGTTGGTTTATTCGAAAAGGTCGCTTGAATCTTTGTCAATTTGGTGTTTTAGAAAATGTAAATTTGAATCATCGTAGTTTGAAACAAAGAAATCGCCTTTGCTCACAGGCTGTTTCTAATCTCCTTTACCAATGAGCGATCGCCGCAACCGCACATCCCAGCGGGCGAGGACGACCGGTGAGAAGTCACTTGCTTTCTCCCGATCGCCTTCGATTTTTCTGACAAGGAGTTTTCCTAAAAGCTAGTTTCGGACATTTGTGGAATCTACGCACCAGCAAGCCGGGGGCCCAATTAAAATCTTGTAGCAATACAAAGAGATTATTGATTTGAAGTTGTTCCTAGACATATAGATAGCGTAATGCTTCCATGACCACAGTGGCTCAATCATAGAGAAGAAATAAGATAGAGAGAGAGCATTCGCCTGCGCAGTGAGCAATTTCAGGGTGTCAACATTGAAGCAAAATAGCCAATAGCGATTTGAGAAAAGATCACGTGATTTGGAGATGGAAGAGAGCGAAGCGGCGCTATTTACAACCCAAAAACTGTGTCGTTTAACATTTTCCGGAATATAATTCTCCTAAGATGAACGGTTGCTGTGAGGAAAGGCAGGAGGTGTTAGTGAACGATTTTGGGTGCTAATATAGCCGACACTTTGGGTCACGTGACTTGGGGATGTTGGCTACCTTACGCACTCTATCTTATTTCTTCTCTATGGGCTCAATAGACTAGGACGTCAGCGCGATTAGCTGAAGGTTCTTGGTTTGAGTTCGGGCAAAAACAACTCTAATAAATTAGTTGTGTACATCTTATTTATTTTCAGGATAATGTTATAATTTTTTTTCCTAGGACTCTTCTCTTAGAATCTTCTCGAATCATGAGTTTTTTAAGCCGATTTCACGGGAAAAAATTTTTGCTTTGGGAAAACTTGGTCAGTAGTCGCCAATAAAATTTAAATGTGATACATCCGCTTATGCCAAACACATAAACGAAACCGGACACACCTACGGCACAGTAAAAGACAGTCTAGAAATTGTCATAAATATTCATGGCAAAAAATTTAATAGATGTTAATGGAAGCAATTAAAATCTTTGCAGCATATAAAGAGGGCAAAACAATTTATTAAATAAAGACATAATCGTAGACGAAATAAACACATATATGAAAATATCTTTATCTCTATATTTTTTGCACTACATTTTCAACGAGAAATGGTATTTCAATAAAAAATGGTTCTAGTGTTTTTGATCTTGCCACTAGGCGCGAGATCAATCCGTGTACTGCTATCTTTCGGTTCACTTAAATTGAATGAATTCAAGGTAAGCAAAGTCTCAAAGGAAAATCATGACAACTGCGTTCTAGAACAAAAAGGGCGTGCTTTGGGTTGATTTCATGGAACATACATCACATCATAAACTTGATTCGAGGAAAATATAAAGAGTTGAAAATTTAGGTGAAAACTGGCTGAAATAAGGCGGCGGGATAACATGCAGAGGCTATGAAGAAGCTTGGCGGATTTGCATGCGTCGCTATTTCTTATGGGAGGAAGGACGGTCGTGAATCTCAAATCAAGCTATAAATTTAGAACCAGAAACCTGAAATGTTTTATATATATAATGTGTTGCTTAAAACTTTAGCTATTACACACTAACATTGATATAGTCCTCTGAGGCCTCGACAGGGGCCGCGAGGCTTCAAATACAAATCAAGCTATAACTTTTGTACGAAAAGGCCTAAGAACTTGAAATTTTGTATTTGTGCCCTCCAGTTATTATAGTCACGAGAACCGCTACTGCTCGTAACATTTTTATGCTAAAACCCTTTTATCGTTGGATAACGATGCCTTAACTAATTTTTTCTAAAGACCGTACTTTCAAATAGTTTGGAAATTCCTTAACTTTCTAATTTTAAACTCAATTTCATTGTGATTTTGAATTAATTTTCAATTAAAAAAAAACATGCAAAAATTATTATGATGATTCTTTTAAATGAAAAACTAATCCATTTGTATCCATTGGTAATCAAACGGGCAGAGGAAATGCATCATTTAGTACAGGGTGAATCAGTCAATTTCTGACCATTTCAGTACTATGATTTATTGGCCCATTAATGTTTACAAACTTAGCATTTCAGTATGATATTTTAGGCAGTTCGGAGTTTTTATTCCCGTGGAAAAGTCTTGATGATATGCTCAATGTGGCCACCACGAACGTTTTGAACTGCACGCAGCCGAATGGTGAAGTTGTTCATAACTCTATCCAGGATTTCTGCATCCACAAGGGTGCAGCAGTCGACGATGCTTTGTCGCAGCTGGTCTAGGGTTCTTGGTGCTGTAGTGAACACACTGTCTTTAAGGAACCCCAGAGATAGAAATCACATGGGTTTAGGTCAGGACTCGTAGGGGGCCAAAGAAAGCCACCCCCGAATCGATCTGGAAATCTGTTTGAAATGACACGATTTCCGAATTTCTGATTGAGAAAGTCTAGCACTTCATTAGTGGTGTGAGGCCTAGCCCCATCCTGTCGAAACCATTGATGTCGAAGCGGTATACGCCTCCTTCGCAGCTCGGGGATGAAGAAGGTTTCCAACATGTTAAGGTAAGCCTGTGACGTTACGGTGTCCTCAAAAAAGAACGGACCAATGATGCCTCTTTTGGAAATCGCGCACCAAGCCATAACCTTTCGTGGATGAAGAGGTGACTTATGGATCTCATGAGGGTGCTGGGAACCCCAAAAACGAACGTCTGTGTTTATTAAAGTCAACTGACAGATGGAAGAAGGCCTCATCTGACACCCACAGGTTGTCCACAATGTCCTGATTGGCTTCCTCTTCTGCTCCAAACTCCATAGCAAATTGTTCTCGCTTCTGTCTTCCAGTGTCTGTTAACTCCTGATAAACATGGATCTTATACGGGAACAGGTGTAAATCCTTTCTCAAAATTCGCCACGTCTTGGTATACGACAGCCCTTCTTCAATGGATAGGCGGCAAACAGATTTTTTGGTAGGGAATCGACCAACTTCGGCCGTTCGAACACGAGCTTCGCTCCCGCCTTTTTTCTTGCCTTTAATACATCCAGTGGCACGAAATAGCTTGACAAAATCCATGATTGCTTGCCTGCCTGGTGCGTCTCGACATTTATACTCCTTCCGGAACTTTCTTTGCACGGTTACAGGTGATTTTGTCTCGAAATACCATTCGACAACCTTGCATTTCTGCTCTGTTGATAAAGCGGGCGCCATTTTTCAACAATAAGGTTTTCATGCAGCGCCGTTACAACAATACAAACTCCAACTATTTAGAAATTCGATAAGGCGCTCATATTCTTTCAATTGTTTATCCCTAATGCACGTCATTCGAGTGAAATGGTCAGAAATTGACTGAATCACCCGGTATTTGACGTTATAATAAATCTGTGTGAATGAATCATTATCTGTTCATAAATTCCGGTGCTTCTTGCATTTTTCAAAGTTAAACCATCGTGAATATTGTAGCCAGGTAATTGAATATGATGAGCACCTTGTTAGATGCTAACTAAATTAGACAGGTCATTTAAATGAAAACGGACCAAAGGATATAGTAAAATGCATATGCTTTATTGGGACATCACGACACGCAACATAAAAGGCATTGTACTGTTTTGACGGATTGTCAGGTGGCTTTGCACTCACATGATGGAGCCGAGAGCGCTGGGACTTTGGCTTTCCAGGTTCGAATCCCGACGTGGGCATGGATGTTTGTCTGTCCTCGGAATACGTAAAAGATAATAGTCATGTGAATTCTCTGGATTGAGTCAAGATAATTTGTCATGCGAAAGAGCGCAAAATGACCTAGCTGTTAACGCGGCCATAAACCTGACGAACCAATCAAACAATCACGTGAAGAAAGTGCCATTCTATGTTTGTTCAGGACATCGTTTTAGTGTACCCATTCAAACAGTCATTGTGACAAAAGTCGTTAGCAAGTTCTTCCGCCTTGACCCCTCTCTTCCCCAATGATATATCAAGTTCTGCTGCGGAAACATCAATCAACTGCTCCGTGGTTGAAATTTCACATTCTATACATGCGCCCATCAATATAAACCGATTTCAACATGAAAAAAGGAAGGAATAATTCGCGACCTAGATTCAAATCAGGGGACACGAGTACCCAGCTCGTCGCCTCTAAAAACTGGGCCACCGCATTAATGATACAATAACGTTGTCTCCAAGTGTCTAGAAGACTACACTGGTAATTCTTTTCCTGCAGATCGTCAGCAACTTTGTCGTCGATTCAAATACTTTATCAGGAACATGATCAGTTGAGACCAAAGTCAGTGGAAATAATGAAGTGGAGCACGGACTTCAGTGTTGTTCTCATCCACATCATAATTCAAGAAGACCTTCCGCCTGTATTGGCACCACAGAAGTGAAAGCAGCAGCATGTAATTTGTGCCGAGAAGGAAGTTTTTTTCACTGTACCTATAGCTTGGCTCCTCGCAGTCACATGATATAAGACTACAGTTGAGTTCGAGTAATTGCCTATGCCTTTATTGTCTTTCTCTTATGATGCTCACCACATTCTTGAAGATTTCTTTGATTATTTCTTTATTTCTTTTAGCTGTTAACACCAGAACAACAGGAAATCATGCATAGTGCACTGTACAGTGTAAATCATGCGTTAGAGCACTGTACGTCAGAACAACTGAAAATCATACTGCATAACCGGTGTAATTTTCGGTGACACCCTAAAGGTTCTTTTTTGAAGTATTCGCAATTGCCTATTAGTTAAAAAAATTATTATCGCCATATTTACTACATCCAAGTTAAAGCAAACAACGTTGGCCACATACTATCTGGTAAATTTTTTACGTCCTGAATAGAAGATTATTCCGATGGAAGCTCCATTCTTCTTGTGCAACGCATTGCCTTTTCAGAGATTCTTTCTTTAGAAGTCTGACATCAGTCTCACATGATTTTATTAAATAATATTCTGCACTGTAGATATAATAGGTTCTTCGCTGTCCAATCAATTCCTCTTTCCTTAATTTTTCTTAACTGAAGCACTTTTCCATGATCCTCACTCTGGTGCATGGCTATGTTCCCGTTCTGAAATTACTTCTGCTCCCTCATCTTCACCTGAAATGGTAATGAAAACTGCTTATACACTGAACGACCAATTTATTAGAGACATCTCGCTAATAGCGTGTTGCGCCTCCTTTAGCGCCTAGAACTGTCTGAATTAGTACTGGCATGGATTCAACAAGGTGTTGAAACCGTTGCGGAGGAATAGCAGCCCAGGCTGACATCACAGCGTCCCGTAATTGGTGCAGGTTGGACGGTAGTGTGGGAAGGCGTCGGATAGTTCTTTCCACTTCATCCCATAAATGCTCGATAGAGTTGAGATCGGGCGACCGAGCTGGCCACAGAAGCAGGTGGAAGTCCGCGTTATATTCCTCGAACCAGTCCAGGACCATTCGAGCACGGTGACAGGGAGCATTGTCCTGCTGAAACTGTCCGTCACCACGAGGGAACACAGTCATCATGAACGGGTGCACCTGATCGGCAACAATGTTCAGGTACTGTGTCTCATTCAGGGATGTGTCTACGGATATCAGAGGACCCAGTGTGTCCCAAGAGAAGACACCCCAGACAACGCCTGTACGGTTGTCTGCTGACAGTATGGGGGGAGGGGGGTCCATGGCCTCGTGCTGTCTGCCGTCCGCATGATGAAGTAGGAACCGCGATTCGTCAGACCAGGCGACCTTCTTCCACTCATCCAGTGTTCAGTGGCGATGCGTGTGTGCCCATAGCAGGCGCGCTTTCCTATTTTGCGATGACAGCGACGGTACCCGTACTGGCCGCCTTTTGTTAAACCCAGCTCGGTGCAAGGTGCGCCGCACCGTGTGCTCCGAAATGGGTTGGCATGCCCCCCTCATTGAACTGCGCTGCAATTTGTTGGGCTGTTCCCATCCTGTTGCTGTGGATGATTCGTGCCAGTCGCCATTGGCCTCGTTCATCCACGGCCCTGTTTCGTCCGGAGTTGTGTTTGTTGGAGGTTGTTTTTTGGCATAACTGCCATTCACGGAATACCCTTGACACTGTTGCACGGGAAAACCCGAGGATGTTCGTGGTTTGCGAAATGCTCAACTACGCCCGTCGAGCTCCAACGATCATGCCTCGTTCAAAGTCGGTAAAATACTTGGATTTACCCATAATCAGTCCACTTCTGCTGCTGCTAACTTGTGATCCAATGCATCCCTTTTATACACCGCTTCGGCCTGTCCCATTGTTTGGGAGTCACTGGGAGGTCGATCCGTTTTCCGTAAGAGGTGATCAGCCCTTAAACCGCTGACTGCGAGATCGCCAGTTCTGACCACAGTTTTCCCTTCCCTTGACTGTGTTCTGACTCCACTGTTCGTTCCCCCATTTTCGGCTGACATCAATGAACTGCAATATCTTATCACCAATGCAATTTTACCATCAACGGCGGACACACGTTTGATCAGAAACGAATCCTAGTTGCAAGATGGACACAACAGAATATTTATGAATAAACTTGGCCAATTTGTCTTTCATTTGATATCTTGAAGGCACCAACTGTTTTTTGTTTCATTACCCAGTTGAGAGTTTTTCAAGTGTGTCAAAGGAATTATGAATAACCCTATATGAAAAATGAAGGCAGATTGTAAATAAATATCTTTATTCATTCCACAACCTCTGTCCACAAGTCTTTCACTGCACAGCATAAAAATATGCGGCATAGATAAAAGCACAGATTACGTTTATTCTGTGGATTAACGTAATCTGTGGATAAAAGTGTCTGGCAACCTAGAATGATTCATTCGATTTGTCTGATTTAATTTTATTTTTGTAGCATGTTTTGCAATGTTCTACTTATGCTATTTAAATATTAATAGTGAAGAAGTCTGTTATCCGTTCATTGGCGTGTGCATGGTGAAATGGCCCCCACGGAGAAGATAGAGCAGCGCGGGTCATCTGTTACTTCATGCAGAAGGGACAAGTCGGCCTTCCATAAACACATGACAACGTTCGTTGGGAATGAGGTGATCTAGAAAGATCAGAAGGTTGACCTAATTAGTGAAGTAGTCATCCTAATTAATTGCTGATTTGACGGACGCAGTCATCGTTATTTCCTAAAAATTTAATTAGCTGGAATATAGGTGGCAAATGTGCATAGATATTTTGAAATTTCTAATCCAAGAAACTTCTAAATTGGATATTTGGTCAGTATCAGTAAAGTGTAAAAAAAGTTATAACAATAATAATAATTTTTCCGTACAAAAAGCATTGGAATCTATAAAATGAAAATAAGCCAAGAAGAGTAAAATAAACTTACATAAGACCTAAAATTTGAAACATGAGAAAGAGTCATCCGCAGAAAACTCTTGCAATTAGCCTCAAACTGGTGCGATCCTGCAGAAATGATAACTAATTTGGAGTAAGCAAGTTGAATAAGTAAGTGCATATTTTCTTTCCTTTTCTTCTTAAAGAGTTTATAATGAGTGAAAGATTATCGTGCATTTATGATGAAACGATCTTTTTCAAAAGTACCTTGATTTAAAATACCTAATATTCTGACGTGATTAATTGTAATTTTAAAGGAGGCATATGTACCTATGTGCTTAAATACTGAAAGCCATCTATAAGGACCTATTCTGCCTTTATGGACGTCTTTTCTCAGTCTAATCCAAAATTATGCAGTTATAAACTACTTGACAATTGTTATAGAATTAGACACCAACTCTGATGTGGATCAAAAGTCGAAACAATGAAACCTTTTGTCCACATACAAGAAGTAAAATATATTTTATGTGAACAAGAGGTTTCTTTATTTCTACTATTAGTTGACAATTCATTGTTAGGTAATTCAATCAGCTTTATACATGTTGTCAGGTTTTCAATTTATCTCCCAGCTTGTTCCAACTTTCTTCGAATAATTAAGCCCTTTCAAGAATTTTCTCGGAACTACCAATGCAATAAGGACGAAAGAAACGAATACTATAAAATTAGCTGGCAAGCAAATGAATCGATCGATTTCTTACAAGAGTGGTTTCATTCTCGAGTTCTTTTCAGAAAAGAGTAATCCTGTCTAAATGTTAGAATCCTGGTTTGTGTTATTGTAAAAAATTAAGGGAACGGGTTATTAATTTTGAACAATACAACAATGGGAGTGGATGCCCAATATAATAACGCAATCCTCCATCTTTCGATCTAAATTACAGAAGGTAGCGGCAGATAAGAGTATTAATTTTTTATCAACTAGAGGGTGATCCAAAAGTCATTTCACCCAAAGATGTATATATAAAATGAAAACCATTAAACATACCGACGGCAAATTTGCAGTGGATATTCTTTAATCAATGCGACACTAATTGAGCCTAGAGTAAATGTTCAAAGTGGCCGCCATTCTCCTGCTTCAATACATATTGTTGGAAACCCGTTGCAGCATGTCCTCCGGAATGGCGTAGATTTCCGAGTGAATGTTTGCATTCAATTCGTCTAGAGCAGCGGTGCCCAACCTTTTGTTATCCGAGGGCCGCAATCATACTGAAATAAGTTTCGCGGGCCAGAACACAAGAAAAACAAATATTTAAAATTTTTATAGTTACCGAATTGTTGCATTTTATTAATAAGAAATCTGTATCTGTTTTTCAGAATATAAAGGCGGGCCACATGAGTGAGCTTCACGGGCCGGATTTGGCCCGCGGGCCGTAGGTTGGGCACCGCTGGTCTAGAGTGTGTGGATTGTTGGCATACACCCGACCTTTTAAATAGCCCCACAGTAAATAATCTGGGGAAGTCAAGTCCGGTGAAAGAAGTGGCCAAAATTCCTTCGAAATTACTCGTATCCTCAAAAACAAGTTGCACGCTTTCCATTGAGATCCAGGCTGTGTGAGCTGTAGCTTTGTTCCGTTGAAGATTCATCTAACTGCTCTACAGATTGTTCCAATGCGTTGCAATAACGTTCCGCTTTTACAGTGGTGCAATGCGTTTTCAAGAATATGTGAGGTCGCGTTCGTTTTTGCAAGCAGGAGAATTGGGGCCACTTTGAACATTTACTGTAGGCTCAATCAATATCGCATTAATTAAAGAATATCCACTGCAAATTTGACGTCGTATGTTTAATGGTTTTCATTTTATATATATGCCTTTGGGTGAACTGACTCTTGGATCATCCTGTATAACGTCAAGAAATACCACCCCTCAACAACCGATTCTGTTCTATGTTTAGAGGTGCAGCGGAATTTTGCGCTTCATTCCTGGACAGGTTCTCTGAAATTCCTCAATAGTTTATGGTCGTTGTCGTCCGAGTCCCCTTTTCAGCAGGCTAAATCCACAAAAATCCGTCGTGGGATTTCACCGGAATGCACTAAAATGGGATGACCCTTATGCTAGTCTCAGGTCTGTTTCTCTCTTAGTAACTAACCAAAGATCTTGCGGTATGGCTCTTTCGACCCCTTAGCCATGTAAAATCAGACCTCTCAACTCTCCTTCTAATAGAAAATACGAAAGATATACGTATGAAGGATATTTTCAGCATATATGTCCACTGTGAAACGCAGTGGAAATTAAACAATTCGTGCAGAAGTAAACAGGTAAAAAAACATGGGCGAGGCAGGTATAGATTTAAACAATATTTAAGTTTATCAATGTTTAGCTTACGCATTTAAAGCTTTCGCTTTATCAACAGAGCTATTATAAATTTAAATTATTATTTAAATCTATACCTGCCTCATCCATATTTGTTTTAGCATGAATATGAGACCAGGAAATCTAATTTTTAAAAAAGGTGGCGCGTTTATTTTATTATCTAGTATTTTCTTCTTAAAATTTAATATTAAACGCGCTACCACACTTTTACCTTTTTTTAAAATTAGAATTTTTTACTTTTTACTGCACTTTTTAAGGTGAAAGTGTGTGCTTTAAAATTTGTATTTTATATATTTTATTTTGTTCTTTTTAGTCTTTATTTGAAAAGAATAAGCTTTTATATGAGACTACAAAACCAAAAACACCTTGGAAATCTGCCCAGTCGGCTACTTCTGATCTCGGGAAAGCGTTTGCAATACATTATGCTGGCTAATCATAAACAATGCTCTCCACAATCAATAACTTTGCTAGCATTGATGATTAAATTAACAACAATTACATAAGGCAATTAACAACGATAACAATAAACAACAATGCTGGCAGTCGTTACGTCATGATTGCACTGTATACATATTAAATTAAATATTAAATAACTTACGAATAAATGAAAGACATGTGAAACTAACGATTGAAACATGCATTATCATCGATAAGATGCCATTGGGGAAAGTTGCAGAGTTGTAGGTAGTCAGGAAGTGGGCAAAATATTGATTACAAAATTTGCGCTAAAAAACACACAAGTGAAGTTCAATAAAAGTGTGTAAAATAAAATATACAGTGAACATAAAGTCTTTACCTGATAATGAAAATTAATAAAAAAAAAACTATGTCAAATAGATATATACAGTTATTTTGTATTATGATCTCCATCTCAACTAGTTTTAAACTGTTGGTACGATAGGAAATTACAATCTATTACGCGATGTAGATGGCTAACATCGGTCATATTGAAAATGGCGTCTATGAGAGAGAGAGAAAGCTCGCTGCATTCTGAGTATCAATCATGGGTAATTTATCAACAGGACGGTGTCCCGCTACATTGGGCATTATCAGTTCGTGAATCCCTCGATTCACCGTCTCTCAACCGATGATTTGGAAGAGATAGTCCTATAGCATGGCCCCCACGTTCTCTGGACATAACACCCTTAGACTTTTTCCTACGGGGATATGCTAAGGATAAAGTGTTTGCTACACCTGTCCCCGATGTGAACACATTAAAAGAAGAATAACGGATGCGATATTGACAGTAACAGAAGACATGCTGACGAATACGTGACGAGAAATTGAATATCATCCAGATTTTCTCAGAATTACAAAAGGTACACTTTTTGCGCGATATGAAGAAAAACTTTTTGAGATGAAATTGACTTGGGTAAATTATACGTTAGAGCTAATTCATCTTCTGTATCCCGTAGATGTAAACCATTTGCACCAATGTCAAATTTGAAATGTCGCTGGAAATTGACGGATTCGAATCAAACTCGAGGATTGTGTGTACCTTCTCACCGCCCTTCGCCACTTTGAACTTCATGCCTTTTAGCATCGACAGGTGAAAACAAAACCATACAGGGCAATTCAAACAAAACTTATTTTGCTCAGCTAAACGTTATCACCACAATGGTAATAGAAGGGCTGCAAGAATTTTACTTATACCCTTGCAATCAATTGTAGACCCTGTATTACGGTTATTTGG
The DNA here is from genome assembly GCA_023313115.1 of Rhysida immarginata. NCBI lineage: Eukaryota > Metazoa > Arthropoda > Chilopoda > Scolopendromorpha > Scolopendridae > Rhysida > Rhysida immarginata. The sequence continues at coordinate 5,605,615 of JAHWFO010036886.1, forward strand.
AAAATAAATAGCGTCGCAGCGACTTTCGTTAGTGTGTATTGGAAGCATTCTATGAGTAATTTGAATTAAAAATTTCGCTCTAATTTAAAGCAAATATGGCATCACTTATAAGCTTAAAAAATATAAATGCTTCATTACTGACAGACTTAGCATGCCTTTGAAAAGCTTTTCTGCATCACATAAAAGCAATAAGTGAAAACTTACAGTAGGGAGTCCCAAGTAGGACCCATAGCGTAATGACACCAGGGTGACCAGATACCTCTTGTTAAAAAGCGCCCTCGTTTGGCAAAAATTACGCCCAAAAGCGCCCAAAATATTTGTAAAACGCCCAAAAATAAATACAACGTTTCTCTTAAAAAATTGAAAAATTAAAAGAAATTAAAAAAAATTAAAATTAATTAAAACAAAAAATTAAAAAAAAAATTTTTTATTTGAAATTTTTTTAAACTTATAATCCAATTTCTTCAAATATTTCATCAACAGTAAACAATTCATTTTCTTTACCATCTTCTTGATCTTCGTTGTTTTTACTTGCATATATTGTTGAGTCAAAACGGGATAACATAGTTTGTGAAGGAATAAATTCATTACAACATTTTTTATCACAGTTTTACGAATCTTAATAATCATTATAGACTCAAGTGAAGTGGACTCATACGATTTTTTAGTCTTGTTTTAACACATGTCATTACAGAAAATACCCTTTCTACTGTAGCATTAAGTTCCATATTATTTTATCTTACCTTTGAACTCCTTTTCATTTTCCCAGTCTTTCTGATACTTTTTTTGGATATTTTGTCCATTTTCCCATTTTTAAATATTGCTTCTGTCAATATCGTCCGTTTTGCTTGTAGTTCTTTTTCGTGTGGTGCAGTACGAGTACGTTGCTAAACTAGCTATACTATAAACTATTCATGATCATATAATGTATAGTAGTTTGTTTTGTTTGATCACATTTTGTGCGGCATATGGCAATATAACAGTAATATTTTAATTATATGTGGACTTGGATAATATAATATGACGTCAGCCCGTAGCCAATGAGAAAAACAGGCTCCGGCCAACACCACCTAAAGAGAAGGCCTGCGCACAGAAATTTCATACATTGTTACATCATCCTACCTAGTCATAATTAGGGGCTTGTTATTGGTAGAAATGCGATTAAAGATGACTACTTATGACGTTTTAACAATGCATGACGTTTCCGCGCTCAGGCCTTGTCTTTAGGTGGTGTTGCCCCGGCGCGGAAAAGTCACCTGATCATAGTAGTCCGGCCAACAATCCAACGTTCATTCTTTCCAACAAACGAATAAATATCAATGGTCAGGTGACTTTTCCGCGCCGGGGCCTATCTATGACACATATTTCTCTAGATTCTTTAATCTAACCATTGATAATAAATAGAAAAATAGCCGAAACTGTGGATACCGTAATAAATAAAGGAAAAAACAGAAAACACTACTCCACATAGAAAAATTTTTACTGACTCAGATGTACATTTCGGATTTCAAAAATCCGTCATCAGTGAGTGATTTACAGACGGGCAATACCCATATATATACAGAACTAGAAAAAACCTAAAACCAATCGAACAACGGAGGAAAGAGATATAACATTGTAGTATATGGGTTGTAAAAGGATCGAGAAGTGATTCAATCAGAGTCAAAGTATTAAATGAAACAAGGGCTTTAATGTCTAACAATAATCAAACAACATTCTAACAAGATGAAAACTTAAAATTCTAATATATACAAACAGTAAGGATCCTAAATGAACTAGAACTCAATCCAAGTTCGTCAGTAAACAGTAGGAACAAACATGATTGCAAAGCTTACATAGTGATAGGTCAACATCCTTTCCTAGTACTTAATTCCCAATCCAAGATAAACATACTTAAATGAATTAAAATCTAGAATTCTATCTGAGAAAACTAATAACAAAGGGAAATTCAAAGTTTGGCAAGACTAGATACATCTAATGTTGTAACAAAGGATTTTACTACCTTACATGCTGGGACGAGGCTGGCGGCAACGAGGCCAAGAGAGAGCTGGAGACAAGTGCTGGTCAGGAAGACTGATTCTGGAATGCCTTTCAAAATTCCCGCTCCCCTTTTATATCAGAACGGAATTCGCAATGAATCCTGGGATACTCCCTCTGGTGGCGAGGTCAGAACTATCCATAATACTTCCGGAACAGGGGGGGAAAGGATCGATATTGAGATCAGAAGTGATACACATTCCCAGCATGCAAAGCAATAAGCTTAGCCTAGACATAATTCACAAATGGCAAAATACAGATATCACAATTCAGGATCAACAAAATATACGCTAACCTATGAGTAATAAAGTGTTCTAGGCTTCGAGATTCCTGCAATATCAAAATTAATTTACAAAAGGAATAAATAAGAATCTATCATAAGAACAAAGAGAGGAATCGAAAGGTAGGCCTAACCGCCCACATGGTGCGCAAAACATCGATTCTTAAATCGATGGTTATCGAAGTATCGATTTATCATTTCATTGTTTTCTGAAACATCGATTCTTGCACTGCCTCTAAATAGATAAATACATATAACAAAACTTTACTACAATCAAAATTAATAATAACACAACTGACAACGTCACAACATCTCGCTAGCACCAAATAGCCAATCAGAGCAAAGCGAGTCTGTTTTCCCTGACCTTTACAAAAGTCATCAACTTAACAATAAATGCTGATAAAAAATAAAAAACATCGAAGTTCATATAACCAATCTATCTATATATATAAAGAAGGATGTTTGTGGGTGGGTGGGTCTGTTTGTATGTTTTTTATACAAATCTACAGTTTTATTCCGATCCTGATGAAATTTCGCATACATGACCTTCAAAGCATGAGGAAGGTCACTATCTACCTCAGATTTCGAAAAAATAATAATTATTGATAAAAAATCGATATTCATGGTTATGGCAGGGCATATTAATGAGAAATATCGCATGACCAACAATGCAAGACAAAGTTTTTGCAACAATGGTATCAACACGCAATTCACAAACACTCTGCACGGACCAACAATATATATCTCATGACCAACAATGCAAATGAAAGTTTGTGCAACAATAGGTATCAACAATGGTTTCAACACGCAATT
>JAHWFO010036886.1:5613744-5643477 GCA_023313115.1 Rhysida immarginata
TCTGGTTTTACAGATAGTCGCCCACGCAGGCATGCCATAGAGGAGTATGGTCCGGATAATCGATTTGTACAGAAGTAGCTTGTTGTCAATGCTGAGGGCATGATACTGTACTTAGCCCATGAGAGCTATGATACTGTACTTAGCCCTCTTCGCTTTATTCAGAGCATAGGACATATGCTGGTTCCATGAGAGTCTTGAGTCAATGATAACTCCCAGATACTTGTAGTTGTCCACCCAGTCCAGTTTCTTATTGAACAGAACAAGAGAATCTGGGGGATGCTTGAGCTTCCTATTGAGGTACAAAGCCTTGCACTTTCCGACGTTAAGGTTCAACTTCCAGCAGTTAAACCAGTCTTCGAACTGCTTCAAGGCGCACTGCAGCCGAGTGATAACGTGAGCCGGCTGGTGTGCCCATGTCATAATGGCAGTGTCATCCGCATAAAAATACAGATTACAATTATCGGGTTTCGGGAAATCATGTACAAAATAATTAAATAGCACAGGCCCGAGGACAGAACCCTGAGGGACACCGGCCTTTACAACACGGGGTGTGGAAAGGGGGCGCCGACAACAAAATGGCTGCAGACGCGAACAGCATGGGAGCCGAAGACGAGTGACGTCACTAACGGGTTAACTCTGATTGGCTCCGTTATTTCTGTATCGACCGTAAATTCGATAGACTTAGCACTCCGGTTAAGCGTCTATCGATATTCGACAGCCTAACGTAACGGAAAACAGCGTGGCGCAAACAGCCTGTTTACTACTCCGCTTGAAAGTTTGACTCTGGCTTAAATTACGGTTATGGAGTAGGACATGAAATAACTAACTTTTGTGCGTGCACTCAAGGAATGAGCACGCAACTTTTCAGCTTCCCACCTATATGGAAAGTGAAAAAATTAGTGGTGAGTCAGTGAGGGTTTTGCATTCTATATGCGAGATAAAATCAAGTTGATTTTTTTAATTAATTGAAATGAGACCTTGAAATAATGAAACTAGGGGGAAAACTAGCTGGTTAAATATTTTGATTTTCATTTTTCGCTTTTTTCCTCCGTGTTGTAGAAAGAGTTCAGCGTCACTTCAAAGTCAATCGACGAAGGGTTGCGAAGAATAATAATCAAGGGACAGAGAAAGATGAGGGAGGAAGATGCCAATTAATATTCGTTAATGTGCTTTTAGATCCCTGGATACTTATTCAAAGAGGAGACGCCCTCGCTCTCTTCCTTTTTCCTATTGCCTTTCATTTTCACGTCATTAATAAAAGCAGGTATCAGTGTTCTGAAAATTGTTGCCTCTCTGTGGTCGTTGCCTATCGACTTTCAACATTCTCTGCCCCCGCTCAGCTCCTCCTCCCATTAGTAGGTATTCCCAACATATTGAAATTGGGGTGAATGGATAAAAAGGAAGAAATAAAATTGTGCGAAAGGAGATGATTACTTTTTTTTCGCATGTAAATCAAAGTTGCCGAAGTTGACTTTCCCCCCTTGCAGAACTCGATGTAGGAGCAGTTCTTTTTATCCTTCGTTCGTTTACTGCTTCTTTCGCGTTGTCGTAAACAACATCTACGAATGCGTTCTGTCCTCTTGGTCTTCGAGCCTTTCATCCAATTTGTTTAGCTTAGTTCTAAGTAAAACTGAGAAATTATTTTCTGTAATGATTATTTTATATGATATTCTAGAAAGAGGTATTAAAGGTATTTTTAATTTCACATTTTTTTTCTTAATACAGTGTAATTCCAAATAAATGGAACTACTTGACCTGCTTTGTACAAAGTAACTTTATTACACAACAAAGCGTGAGGATAAATGAATAAGAATAGCTATTATGTATCAAAGTTTATAACTGTGTTCAATAAGCATGTGTTTCTATGCTCGATTCGAGACGGTGTTGTTGAAACATCGAAAGCAGCTTCAAAAACATTCCTCACACGTATTACTCTTTTAAGATCTTGTGGTGCCTAAAATATGCACTTGATTCCCTATCTCAAAATGCTCTGTCTACAGCCCTCTACAGTCTGTATAATTTTGATCCTAAAGGTTTGACACTCCCTTTATGAAGCTACAATGTTCTGTCCTAGAACTGTATAAGTAATTTATCTGCCACTAGCGAGCGTGGACATGAAAATTCATGAAAAAAGTCGACTATAAACGGTGTTGTGAAGAGATGGAAACTGGACGATGAAAATACAGGGAGGGTGGGGGGAACGTACTGCAAGGGCTCACAAATTGACGGAGCATGACAGGAAAGCCCTACAAGTATATGTAGTAGTAAAATGCATTCAAAAATCTCGTTCGTCCTTTATCGTTTCAATCGCTGTGGAAGTAGAAATACATGTGATATCTTAGTTAATAATAGATAACTACACTACCCTACAATAATGGAACGAACAGTTAACAGCTACGGGTGAATTTATTTTATCTTAATATCAGCCACCCTTCTGGACAAGGTTTCGATAAACAGCGTCCGATATTTGGGTCCATTCTTCCTGCAACAACCTAGCCATGTCAGCAGTAGATTTAGGACGTGACTCCTTGGCCCATGACCTTCATATCTGCTTGCCATTGACTGACGGAAGTCGAGACATGAATTAGTACATTATCGTCCTGAAAGAAACATTTCTCGTAATCAACGTAGGCTTCAGAATATCTATGTAGGCTTCAGAGTTCAAATTGCCTTCAACCACATACAAGAGTCCCAGCATGAAAAACACCCCCAGCCATAACTCTACTACTTCCACCAAACTTCACGGTTGGAACGATGCACTTAAATAAAAGGCGTTCTCTTGACATTCGCCATAACCAAGCACGACGATCCGACTGAAACAGAATCTAGCGTGATGTTGTAACAATATTGATGGCTTTATGCATTGTTTTATCGATAATGGTTTCATTGATAACGTTATCATATTTTTTTAACAATTTCAAATTATTGTTTGACCCTAGACACAGAATAAGGAAAGACAGAAGCGACACTCCCGTCGATTCCTATGCAATCGTGAGAGGCACGAAAATCATGCCGCCTTCGCAGCGCCATTAGCGGCACGGCTGTACTAACATGGCCGCGGCATCGCATCCATGTTACGGAAAGGTTGGAAACGATTCGGTTAAGGACTAAAAAAAGGTAACAAAGAGGGTTTTGTATTTCGTATAATATACAGAACACAAAACGTATGTTTTTATTTATAATATTTTCTTAATGTTTAATATCAACACGTTAAAGGTGCACTAAAGCCAAGAGCACATAAGGATCATTCACGTGCTCTTGCTAAAGCATCACAGAGCCATGCTGAAACCTTGCGCGATGACGTAGCCATGCTAAAAACTAAAAAAATTAAAAGAACGGATATTAACCCTGCATTCACACTGACGAGGCTATTTTCTAAATTTCTTAATTTTATCCTCAATACAATTAGCTAATCTTACTTTGTTTTCTAAACTAGTAAAGGAACAGGTATTTTATAATAGGCCTAATGTTTGAACGTTTCAGGCGTTGGTTTTAGCGACCTTTCCCAACAGCCTCTGAAATAATTTAAACTTTTTTCTAACCCCTCTGAAATTAGTGTGTTATCGCCATAAAAAATAATAATTTTTAATGTTACTTACATTATATTTTTATATTATATTTTTGTTAACTCAATAATTAGAATTTACTCCTATTATAAGTTTTAAATTCCTATAGAGTGTGAGGAGTTGTGCAGAACGCCAACATTTTTGATCAGAATGTACGGGAAAGCATTCTCAGCGTAGACGCAGGAATGCATTCTCGGGAAGGGTTGAATCCGTTTCTATCATCTGTTTCAAATGTTTCAAATGTTTCATTCCCCGGAAAAACACTTGAAAGGGAAATCTATTTAATTTTCTGAGAATCTACTTAAATTTTCCGCGAAGCTCATACTTCCAGATAATTAGCGAATTTAGTTGAAATAGTTTCATCTAGTCATTCTCACAAACAGTTGTTGTGTGTATGGATACAGCTCATAAAATCTTAAAAAGGGCTTCTAATAATCATTTTTTAAATTTAATCTGTAAAAAAAAAGTAACCGTGGATTTTTACATCTAATAGGGGGGTTCTAAAAAATACACATTTTATGTCTTTGACAATATCTAAAAAAAAATTTCTCCAGCAGTGAGACTTCCTCTAGTGTGTTCTCTTTATTTTTAGATAAATGAATTAGGCTTTTATTTTTCATTTACTTGTAAGTTAAAATATCAGATAATAAACTTCCTTCTCTCTGTACTTTCTTTTTGATGAATTTTTCCATTAAAGGGGAAAATTAATCGTCTTTCTTTATTAATGAAGTGGATACTGCACAGATGAGTTTACCTAAAATTTCCAATTTTAATTTTACAAACACCAGAAATATAATTTCTAGCTATTGAGATCTTTAATAGAATTTTGATTTAATTTTTAATATAAATTTTTTTTAATCCTTTCCTAAATAAACTCCTATAATTGCTTTTTTTAACCTTTGTTTCTATTTCATTTGATGGTTGAGTAACATTAAATTAAAATTTTGATATTCTTGATGTGAAAAAACGTAAACTAACATATATGAAAAAAAACAAACAAACAAAATAAATATAAAGTCACCAATCTTGAAAAACCGTCTTGTGGATAGATGGAAATAAACTTGATGAAAACGATGCAGTCTTTTGAAGATTATGGCAGAAGATGGTGATAATAGTAATACAATAAAACTTGAAAAAGGTAGAAGATGATCAAAAATGATGGTAACAAAATACAATTAATAAATCTTAAAGAAGGTGATCCAAATGATAGAAGTAAATTGAAGAAAAAAGTTTACACAGAACAGGAAAATAAAGAACAGGAATAAATTAACGTTTTCGAGAAAATTTCTCATCATCAGATTAAACATTTTTTTGAATAGGTAACAGTTGATATAAGAAGCGAAAAAGAGCTAACATTGATTAACATTAGTTTTACGTTAAAAGAAGCTAATATTTTAAATCCTTCTTATCTTTCGCGAAAATCAAATACATTTTCAAATATAAATCCTTTCCTTTACTCAAATTACTCAGTATAAAGAAATCATTTTCTTTTATTTTCCCAAATCCAAGTCGAATTTCATTTCAATACGTGTTAATGAATACACATGATTCCCACAAGTTTTTTCGCGCATTTGTCGCTAGGTGGCAACCTTGTTGTTTTTCGAGCAAACTCCTCACACTCTATACCAAAGTAAATGATAACCAACTAGAGACCATAATCGAAAAATTGCATGTTTTTGCTTTTAAATAAACAGTTAAGAACCAAATGATAATACAATATAAAAATGTTAATTAACATTTTATTTATAAAGTTATGTATTATTAATGATAAAAAAGCGCCGAATCCTCAAAATGTTCTGCACACAGATAATAATGGCTGCTTAACTTTTTTACATCAAATTCCATTAAATCATTTCTTCGAGTTTTAATAGCCCAAATTCTACATCTGAAAATGTACTTGCTTCATGAGATTTAATTAATTTTTATATGGCAATCAAATAAAGTAGAAATAACATTTAATTTAGGAAAGAAATTGTAAACTTTTATTTACATGCACTGATATATTTCTTGGAAATAAGTATTTTTATGAATACTTTTCTGTCTACATGTGTCGTATGGAAGTTTTAAATTGTAATTCAATTTACATACACATATTTGTAAATAAAGCATTGAAAAATAATTTTATGTATACACATTTTATATATTTTAATTATATGAAATCTAAGCACAGAATAAAGAAAATACATAAACTCTACGTAATTGTTGACATGAATTAATGTTATATCGTAACCACCGAGAGAGAAGGCCTCTGCAATGAAACGTAATATTTTGACATCGTCATTCGTATTTCTACCAATTATAAGCCATAAATTTGCCCTAACTATGATGATGTAACAATGTATTACTTTTCATCGCAGATGCCTTCTCTCTCGGTGGTTACGGTTATATCATCTTGCTCTCATCCTTGGGAAATCTGAAAAATGATAGTTCTTCACTATTCCCACGATTATTACTGCATCCAATTGCAGAGCAGTAATTACCTTTCAAGATACGCATATTGGTGATATGAAAGTTTTCGGCTTTTCACTAATTTGCGCCAAAATCCTATCGCACCATAGAGAAATGCTGTGATCGTATCGTCTGATAGTTAATGTTACAGCCTCGCTGTAACAGTGCACTCGCGCATGTTTGCCTCAGTAAATCAAGGGAGTGTCGCTTCTGTCTTTCCTAGATGTCAAGAAGTGTGCAATCGATGGCCTCTAGCCCATAGCGATATATTATAGAAGCCTTGTCCCAGATGATCAAAATATTATATGTCACAGCAGTTGTGCCAGATACAACTGACTTGAAATCCCTCATGTTGACGCTTCCGTTAGCTTCAATGCCAGTGAACCGTCCTTCCACCCATAAGAAATAGGGACGCATGCAAATCCGCCAAGCTTCTTCATAGCCTCTGATTTCAGCCAGTTTTCACCTAAATTTTCAACTCCTTAGTTTTTCCTCGAATTAAGTTTATAATGTGATGATTGTTCCATGAAATCAACCAAAAGCACACCCTTTTTGTTCTAGAACACAGTTGTCATGATTTTCCTTTGAGACTTTGCTTATATTGAATTCATTCAATTTGAGTGAACCGAAAGATAGCAGTATATGGATTGATCTCGCGCCTAGTGGCTGCCATCTCTTCCTGAGTCTCAATGAGTCCCGTGTGGCAAGATCAAAAACACTAGAACCATTTTTTATTAAAATACAAAAAATATAGAGATAAAGATATTTTCATATATGTGTTTATTAGGAGCTTTAGCATAAAAGCTACTTATAAGAATGCGCCCTTGGTCAGTACGTTTATCCGGCCGTCCGATAACTTGAAAACGGATTAACTTTTTCAAATTCTGTTTTCAGAAATATAACCATCAAAGTCTTAGCTCGGCCGTATCAACTTTTCAGAATTTTTCGTGGACCCTTTCAAGTCGAATTCACGTGCTAAAACAGTGAGTGTAAAGAATACCAAGCTAACGGCATGTCATATAACAATCGATTTCTCAAGAAGGAATACATTGTTACTTTCTGTTCATCTTTAAAGCATTACTGACATCGGCGCGAGCACGTGAAATCGCTTTGTCGACGCACGATTGCTCAAGTGCTCATAATCTATACGAGGCCAACGAGAGACAGGATATTGACACTCAAAAGTCAAATGATCATTGGGGTCCGGGCAACAATTCATCCTTCATTGTCTCCATCTTGGATTTTAACAATCAGTATTTTTTCGTTTGTTGGACACAGTGAAGGATGGATTGTCGCCTGGACCCCGATGATCAGGTGACTTTTGAGTGCCCTGGCCTGTCTCTCGTTGGCCTCGTAATCTATAACAATGACGTATATTAAAGACTAGCTGATTTTCCCGGCGTTGCTCGGGCTCCTTTTAGATGAAATTTTGCAATTTCTGAATGTGAACATTCAGTGAAAATGAACCCATGAAAAAAGGTTAGAAAATTGTTTAATTTTTCAGTATTTTTTTTCCAGCAATGACGCATACCGCAAGTAAATTTCCGTTTACGTTTGAATCATTCACACGTTCCTTTTTGTTTGTCATAGTTTCTCGCGTTCTCAACATTCAGAGCTATTCAGGCCGTACACAACGTAAATAAGATTTCAACAGATGTTAACAATACTAACAGTAATTCTTTTTTTTTAATCTTAGGCCTTACATCAATTAGCTAGTGTTTACAAAAGGCCTAACTTGTTTTGTTGAAAACAACAGCACTTTCAGTTATTAGTTTTTGTTTTCAATATGTCTAACTTTTTTTTTAGCTGAAAACAATAATAGGCCTTACCAGTGGCGGCTCGTAGCTAAAATTTCTGGGGGTGCTGCGTCAGACAATTGTAATTTTTTCACGAATTAGGGAAAAGCTAGTGACATTAAGCTTAAGGATCATGTAATATCATGTATAAGAATAGTATTAAAGAAAAAAAGACACCTTATACTGAATTTTATCGATATCGAAAGTGAAACTGGGGGTGCTGCAGTACCGCAGTGCCTATGGATGAGCCGCCACTGGGCCTTACATTGATTATATGTTTTTAACAATTGGCCTAACAGAAATTACCTATTGTTAACATTAGGCTGAAGAGTAATTAGCTTTGGACTTTCTGTTCTAGGCCTAATATTTATTTCCTAATGTTGACAACAGTCCTAACATTTTTTAGCCATCTTTAACAAAAGCCCGAGCATTAATTAGCCTTTTTAAACAATATGCCTAATTTTTTATCCATTTTTTGCATTTGGCCTAGCATTAGTTAGCCCTTTTTTACTATAGGCCTAACATTATTCAGCCTTTTTTTTTTTAACAACAGGCCTAACATTTATTAGCCATTTTCAATAATAGGCCTAATATTTTTAACCATACTTTACAGTGGGCCTAACATTTATTAGCCATTTATTACAATAGGCCTAATTTTTTAAGCCCTTTTTAACATTAGGCCTAATCTTTTTTAGCCATTTTTAAAAATAGGCCCAGCATTAATTAGCCCTTTTTTTCCATTTAAGCCTAACTTTTTTTTAGCCAGTTTAAACAATAGAGCTAATTTTTTTTAGCCATATTTAACAATAAGTCTAGTATTAATACTTCTTTAGGCCTAACTTTTTCCAGCCATATTTAGCAATAGGCCTAACATTTATTAGCCCTTTGCTACTGTAGGCCTAACATTTTTCAGCCATTTATATAACTGTAGGCCTAACAATTTTCAGCCTATTTAACAATAGGCCTAACATTTTTAGCCATCTTTTAAATTCGGCCCAGTGTTCATCAGCCCTTTTAATCTTTATGCCTTTCATTTATTAGCCATTTTTTCAATAGACCTAACTTTTTTTTAGCCATCTTTAACAATTGGTTTAGCTTTTATGTCCTTTTTTTACTATAGGCCTAACATTTTTCAGTCCTGTTTTGCAATCGGCCTAACATTTTTTAGCCCTTTTTAACAATAGGCCTAACAGTTCTTAGCTCTTTTTTTTTTCAATTGGCCTAGCCTTTTTGAGCCTTTTTTAGCTGTAGGTCTTTTTTAGCTGTAGGCCTATTTTTCAATTTAACATTTTTTAGCCATTTGTTTCAATCGCCCTAACATTAACCACATTTTAGTCTAGCACTGAAATTTAAATAAGAAATGTGTGCGTGCCTTGTCTAAGCTTCATGATGGGCACATACTCAAAGCCTTTTCTCTTTTAAATTCGAAAAGTACGTGTTTTTCGTCTTGGGCTCGTCATTTCCGTAAGTGTATGATTTATTTCATGCCTGTTATTGCCAATTAAAAAATTTTAAGGGAGAGAGGTTGGTCTCAATAGTCCCGTTACTGTTAAGGTGCGTTCCCATAGCTCGCTTGGGATTTCAAGCGAAGCTTGAGCTTGGAAGCAAAGTCTACTCGCTAGAAAAATATGGCTTGAAAAGTTCAGCTTGAAAAGCCAAGCTAGCGTTGAAGCTATCCCATAGCTAACGTGTCTCGCGAGAAATCGCAGACGGGAATTCAAAACAACATGGCGCCTCTCAATGCACGAAAACGTTTGTTGTTACAGAGAAAGGGTTTAATTTTAAGAAGCTATTGATAATTAATCGTAAAAGTATATTGTAAAAAGGAAAACTTATTTCCACTTTAGCAGTACGTGATATTTATTTTACTTTCGCTGACGATACAATAAATGGAATAAATAAAATAAAACAAAACCAATTAAATTTAAATAAACAGAACTGATAATTAATTAAATAAACTTAAGTAATAACTAAAGTAATAATACACAAATTAATAAAATAAAATGAGCAAAATAACAATTAAATATATATAATAAATTCAATAAAGACTATAAACTAATTAATGAATATAATGTATAATAAATGAATAAAATGAAAACAAAATAAAAGTAATATAAAATAAGAAATTAAAAGTTATATAAAATTAGCTCAATCAAATGTAATATAATAAATAAAATTAAATAAATAAATAAATAAATAAATAAATAAATAAATAAATAAATAAAATAATAAATAAATAAATAAAATAAAATAAAATATATATTAATAAAAAAAATTTAAACCATAGTATAATACTTAAAGAAGAAATATTTATAAACTGAAGATATTCATCAAACAAATCATGAATACAAAGGAGAAAAGGGAAACAAATACATGTACAATTCGCGGAATTCTTCCTTCACTTTTCTCCTTTGTATTCACACTATCATCACGACCCCATGCACGCACCCATTGCTGTCATGAGAGAAAGGCGTACTGCGCATGTGCCTCAGTCATTTCCAAGCTGCTTGTAGCTTTAAAATCAAACTGACCTAGATATCCGCTTGAAGCGAAAATCAGCTTGAAAATCCAAGCGCTTCATGCAACTAGCGCATATCAGCTTGGTGTTTAGGATAGCTTGAGCTTGAAAAATCACAAGCAACACGCTCAAAGCGTCAAGCTTCAAGCTCCAAGCGAGCTATGGGAACGCACCTTTAGTCCGAATTCAATGCCAAGCTTAACAGGTGAGCTCAGGTAGGCACTCGTACGCTAATCATAAACACAATTTGAAAGTGTTGAAGCATTCTAGAGTTTTCGTCGGACATACAGACGGGCAGTCAAACAGACTCACAAAAGAGCGAATCCAATTTTTGCTTTTCAGCTTTTCATAATGTAAGCTAAGTTTAGACTAAATCTATTTCCTGCATGCAGCACCATGAATGGAATAATCAGAATGTATTTTTTCCCCTCAAATTTCAAGTTCTTTTCCTCAACTGTCAATTAGCTTCAAAAGATGGCGCCGTATTTATTCCACTCTAAAAATACTAATCTCGTTGCCTGCGGGAGAGGTTTTTCATTGAAACTGAAAATGAAAGTAAAGGCCTTGTCTGAACCTAACGCACATATGGTGCGAATCTGAGTTCAAAGGTTTTAAGAACCTTTTCAGACATACGATGACTTTTCTGAATATAAAGAATAAAAACAGGATCTCAACACTTCAAAAAAAGTAGCAGAAAAGAGGATTGAAGCATCATAAAGCAACCAAATGTACGATGGCGTAATGGTCGAAATCTTCTGAGGTAAGGGAAGGATTTATGATCCTCAGAACGTGCGAGTTTAGCGCCATCCAATGGCAAAATCTGTCAGTGGGCAAACAACAAACAGAAAATGAATTTTATGTAAAAGATTATTTTTTTTCGAAATCTCATATAGACAGTGCTCTTCCTCTTGCTTTGAAGGTCAAATGTGCCCAATTTCATCAAGAACGGAATAAAACTGAAGATTTGTATAAGGAACATACAAATAAACATATAAATATACATACATACAGTTGCGTGCCTCTTTTTGACCCTCTGCCTGCTCTTTAAGCAGGGCTTAATTTTTGTTTTAAATCAAAATATTTCGTCTAATTTTTGAATTTTACTTGCTTAATTTTAAGAATTTTTTAATTTTTTGCCCCCGCGATTGTTGTAATCTTTTCCCCCTTCTTTCGTCATTGTTGACTCCTAGCTTTCATCGCGTTCTTCGCGCTCGCTCGTGCTGCGTGCGTTCCTTTCCTTTTTTGCAGCTGACATTTTTCTCGGCAGTTAGTCAGTCTGGCCTCGGACCTGGCCCAGTCAACTTCGCTCTTCAAAGCAGTCTGGCCTCGGACCTGGCCCCGACGTCTTCACTTATTGATGATGTTTTGAACTTAGTTTCATCCACATTGACTTTGCTCTTCAGGAAGTCAATCCTTCCTTTTGCCCATCCAATTATGGCCTGAAGCACTTAGCCGAATTTTTATCTTCGGGAACTTAGCCCACTATTCGTCTTGGGCTGTGTGACCGGTAAGAGTCATTATGTCTTCCATGCAGGTTTGATTCTTTTTGCCATTCGTTCGAACCGTTTTCTAGCATGTGTAACTTCTTGGACTTGCCACCTTCTGCCCGTCCGTCTTCCGTTACCACTGTCGCTGCTTTGTCGGTTGGACTTTGTTGGGCTAGTTTTGGAGGTGCATCCTTTCCTTGTGGTATGTGGTTTGCTTTTGTTAAGTCAATTTTGAATGTCGATTTTTTTTGGGATATCGACCAAGGCATGGATGCCTTTCTTCGGAACCCTTCCAAGCAACTATTTTACTCCTGTCATTTGCAACCAACTTGTATGTAGTTTGGGTTGGCGTTTGAGTTTTTGGGGTGTCACCTACCTAACAGTCAAGTTCTGTTTCCAACCGATGTCGTCGAGTTTGTTCGTCGGATCGCTTCGGACTTGATTATCCAGGTCTTTGTTGTGACCTCTCACCTTTTTTTTTGTCCGAACTTAACTTCTCCGTCAGCGGATGTTCTTGATCCCGAGTTGGCTTCGTCGTCATTCCTCTTCGCCGTGTCTTCCCGTTTTAACTTTTCAGACTGCCCCTCAAGCTTCCTTCAACTACTTCCTAGCTTCTGGCCATCGGAATTTGTACCCAGTGCATCAGAACTATGATCGCATTAGTTAAAGTTGTCCAGTTCACCTTTGCCAACTGTGTATCGCCTCAATGTTAACTTTTATCCCGACTTGTCGTCGTATCGCGATTGATTAATTTTTTTTTATGCTTAACTTTGTTTTTCTCAAGAGCCTACGTTCCTATGTATATTGAACTGTATCTTTAGTTGCTTATTATTTTGTTGTATTTTTGTTTCTATTTTTGTCGATTCTCTTTTTCAGAACCTCCTTCCGTATGGGAATTCGTTTTACCGTTCCCCGCTCCTTGTGATCACGTGCCTCTACCCAGTCTGTCGTATCAAGTCTTAAAACCCACGTCTCATTTTTTTCTTTTATTTTTTATTTCCGCATAATTTTTGTTCCAAGAATCCTGGGGTTATCAGCTATTTTTATGAATTTTACCTAACCTAAATTAAAACTTATTTTAGCTTGGCTAATTGTTAATAAGTAATTCGTTACTCAACTTGAGGGGTTTGCCCGCTAACGGTCTTGGTACGGTCCTAACTTGCTAGAGGGAGGGGTTAATTATTTACAGGAGGAATCTCTTCCTTTAAATAAGGGCTGGGCGTGTCGGAAATTGAAGGGTCAATTTCTAGCACGCTACAATACATACATGCATACATCCATATATATAGATAAACAGACTCCGAATTCCATTGTTAACAGCGGCAAAAAGTGAAGCAAATTGAGCCATGACAGTTCTGGGCAGGAGTGAGCCGTGGAGTAATTAGCTGTCTGGCTGCTTTGTTTTTGAAAGTTTTGGGCACGAGGAATAATTCAAAATCATTCCTCAAAGTTGTTCTGCAGACACGAGAAAGGATCAGGAATCATTTTCCACAAGCATAAATCAAAAATACGTAACTAGAATGAAAATACATAACTGAACGAAACTAAATTGAAACCGTGATCGAAAAATTGTTTATAAAATAAAACAAAATACTTCAAATACAAAGTAAACGAAAAGATAAACAAAATATCACTCCGTGATCGGCGTGTGAAAGAATTATTAATCAGCTACTCTCATGTTTAGCCATGTGTTTTGCATCATCTTCACTTACTTTCGGCCATGTCAGTTCTGGGCATGGAGCTTCCCAATTTGCTTCAAGTAACAACAATAGGGCATGGGCACAAAAAGAGTATCGGAAGTTGTCACGGTGGTAGCGCCACTGTCGAGGTTTAGGATATCTTCGTTAATTGCTGTGTTGATATTACAGGGTGTCCCAAAAATAAGTATCTATTTCAGTGAAATTGGACATTTAAAAAAAAAGACAACTCAATTTTATTTGTTTAACATGTTAATTATGTGTTAGAAGTGCATAAATTTTTAATTTTACGTATACATTTTATTAACAGTGCAAGGAATAACTTCGAAAATGCTTCAAAATGTTTCTCATAGCTAAGATTTCAAATTTAGGGGGATACAGACGGAGCAATGTTGAAAATTATCAATAAAGTTTTGACGTAAGATAATAAATCAGTTTTGATGTCATAATTGAGTTTTTTTGTTTTTAAATTTGCCCGATTTCACTGAAAGAGTAAGTTACTTTAGGGACTCCTATCCCTGCGTTACTAAAAAAATTTAAACGAAATTATTAAACAAAATTATAAATTTATACGTATACAGTGGTGGAAAGAAGTTTGAGACTACTTTGATTCTAGAAAATAATTTAATTAATTATGAATTTGTTCATATAATAGAATAGTCCACATGTTTCTGAGCATTGTCTGCAAAATGTATGTTCAACTACGAAAAAGTAAGCAAGAAATTAAAGGAAAGGCGCATTATGCTATTAGAGGGTAAGGAAATAAGTTTGAGACCAGAATGGAAAAGTCCATGCAAATGAACATACTCTGAATAATTTTATCTTTTTTTCGTATGTGGAAACTACATGAGCATTTGCCAAGTGCATTTATCAAGATGGGTTCGGGAAAACAGCTCACTGACCACCAAAAAGGTCAAATTGATGCTTTCAGACAATGCGGAAAGTCTGAGCGAGAAATTGCTAAACTAATTGGAAAATCAAAAACTGTAGTCCATAATTATCTAGCAAATCCACATCTGTATGGCACAAAACAGAGATCTGACCGGCCAAAAAAGCTCAGTTCCAGAACTGAAAGGCAAATCTTGAGAATGGCTACTTCTACAGGTGCCTCTTCCACCATCATTACTCGTTCAATTCATTTGTCTGTTCATCCACGGATCGTTAGAAATGTGTTATCATCATCAGAAAATTACAAATTCATCAAAATGAAAGCACGGCCGAAGTTGACAGCAAAACACAAAGAAGCCAAATTCAAATTTGCCAAGCAGTACATTGGTGATAATCAACTGTGGAACCATGTCGCATTTAGTGATGAAAAGAAGTTTAATTTAGACGGGCCAGACGGTATCCAATACTATTGGCATGATTTGCGACAACAACCACAACTACTCTCACGACGTATTCAAGGCGGGGGATCTGTGACGATTTGGGCTTCTTTCACACAATAAGCAAAATCACAGCTAGCATTTGTTAGTCCACGAAGTAAATCGACTGACTATCAAGACACCTTGGGTAACTTCCTCCTTCCTCTTCGTGACCAGTTAAATGATCCTCAGTTCGTATGTCAACAGGACAATGCACCAATACACAAATCAGCAACAACTTTGGACTGGTTAAAATCCAACAACATTGCAGTTATAAACTGGCCTGCCTGCAGTCCAGATCTTAACCCAATAGAAAATCTGTGGGGTGACATGGTTCGACTGGTTTATGCTGGAGGAAAACAATATGAAAGTGTATCCGATCTGAAACAAGGGATCCATTTAGCTTGGGAGGAAATAACTCCCGAAAAGCTTGAAGAACTGGTGAAATCAATGACAAACAGGCTTATCAAAGTAATTTCTAATAGAGGAGGTCAAACAAAGTACTAAATGCAATGGAAACCCAAATAAAAATTGTTCTCAAAGGAAAAATCATCCTGGTCTCAAACTTTTTTTCCTGACGTTCTAATAGCAAAATGTGTCTTTCTATTAATTTTTCTTGACTTTCTGTTAAATGGACGCCAGTTTTTTTGTTTAAAATAATTCATTTATGTTAAAATACTCTACTGTATAAATTATTATAATCAAGTAAATGTTTTTCCAGAAATACAACGTGGTCCCAAACTTTATTCCACCACTGTACTTGTAACATATATTTAACATGGTAAACATAAATAAAAGCGAGTTTTTTTTTAACGTCCGATTTAACTGAAATAAACACCAAAAAGTTTTGGAACACCGACTGTATGCTGTGTGCCATCATGCTCTAATAACTACAAAAAGCCTCATTCATGCTATCATGGCTTTGCTAAAGATAAATCTAGAAGAAAGGAATGGACTATAAAGATACGAACCGATAAATAAATTTCCAACAGCATGAAATATGCAGTGATCACTTCACACCTGATTATTACACCATCACTAGTTAAATAATTTGTAAAACTAATGTTAAAAATCTGTCATGAATTCAGCTAAAAAAAAATTGCTGATAAAATAATTAAAATAATTTGAGACGTAGGGGGCTGATTTTTGGCGATAGAGCAGGTCCTTTATTGACAAGCCTGCCCTGAAAATTTCAAGTCGTTAGCTCAAACCGTCTAGGAGGAGATAGAATTACAGATAAATAAATAAATACACGCAAGAGTTTTAGTATATAGATTCATTATAAAAGACCTTAAATTCATATTCATAGGAATTATGTCAATATATTGCGAAAAGTCTAACGTAAAATATATAGCTTCAAAGAATGAATGCTGTTATTTCGTGAATGACGTGTTACACTCTGAATGATGTGTGTTACACCCGTTTTGTGCAATATAGCATCAAATATGCATAATGACTACCATAACAGCAGCAAAATATCACATGTTTATTTAATATATCTTGTGAAATATCAAAGTTTATGTAGGTATTTTTCGTGCGTAGGCCAATAGAAATAATTGAAGAAATCAGGAATTCCATCACACAACTTTTCAAAAAAAAGCCAAGAAAAACCACCAAAGAACCGCAGGAAGCCTGAAAAAAAAGTTAACAGGCAGTTCTTGGTATTAGTGAAGTGAAAAAACATTGAACGTTAGTGCTTCTGATCATAGAGAGAGAGAGAGAGGTTATCCTAAACCTCGACGGTGGCACACCTCTGGTGTCCACTTGGAGTAGCTTTCCGTCCCATGCCCTATAGGGAGTGCAAGTGTGACGTCAGCCCTTGGAATTCTTCAGTCACGTGACTCGATTTGGTTCCAAACAAGTCTTCTCGCTTCGGGATTTAACATGGTTCCAACGTAGGGATGGAATAAAATCGTTTTGTATAAGCCCAGTGTTTATAACACATTTAAGATGTGAAATTGTTTAGTTCCTCACTGCTCAAGAAGGAGCCAAAACAGCGATTTAGACATCTATCGTTTTCCCAAAGAAAGAAAGATTCGCGAACGATGGCATTATTTTGTTAAGTGATTAAAAATGATTAAAAAGCGTTCTAATATTAATGTATAAATTATATAATGGTATTAAATGTCTTAATAATAATATAAATTACACAAATTAACATAATAATTAAGAGATGTCATTTTTACTGGCCGCCCGTTTCAACGTTACTAGTACGTATATTGCGTGGTTCCAATGTTTGGAACCAGCGATCCCATTTCCTAGGCTCTCGGCCCGTTCATCGCGCAAATGACGTCAGCTGTGACGTAGCCACTTGCACTCCCTATTGCTTCGGAGTCTATCTTTAATATACGTCATTGCCCCGGCCTGTCTTTTTCGTAGGCTACGTATTAGGCCCAAACTGCAGCGCTCTCAGCAAAAGATAATTTTATTAATACAGGAATCGTTTATTTCCCTTAATATTATTATTTAAAAATATATTAGTTGCAATTTTTATTATATTTAGAATTATATTATACGGATAACAAAGCACTACTTAGATGATGAAACAATGTATGACGTTTCCGTGCACAGGCTTTCTCTTTAGGAGGTGTTGGTTGGCCTCGCGTCTGTTGTGAGGCCTGAAGTTTAGAAGGTGATGACCGTGACCTACGATAGAGGTCTTAAATTGAAAATGAAAATGAAAGTAAAGTCTCTACCTGCCGACAGGGCGGCGCTGCAGGTGCAATTGGGCCGATTGTACATGCAGCGCCACTTTTCAATGGAATTCCCACCCTATCGGGAACTAGAAACTTTAGCTTCATTTTTCAGTGGAGCTCGATGAGCATTTATATCCATAGACCGTGTTTGAAAGTATTTGTAACAAAAAAACAATTTGAATAAACAATTTGATTGTTTCATAAAATTCGAACTCAGTTATTGTTGGAAATTTCATTAACTTTCAAATTTTAAACTCAATTTTATCGATAATGGTAAAGATATGGAGGGTCGTCTTTTTCAAAAAATTCGAAAAAAAGGAAATAGAACAACTGACTTTGTAAATCCAGTAACGATGGTTTTTTTTTTTGGATTTATCAACGATTTGAATAAACAATTTGATTTTGCAGAGCGAACACTATACATAAAATTCGAAGTACAGTGATTGTTGATTAAGATCGTTCTGGCAATGCAGTAAAACACCATTCTCAACTTGTTTTTAATTGAAAATTAATTCAAAACCACACAGTAAGAGTATGAGAAAATATTTAACCTCTTTAATCCAAGTAGCCTGATCAAAAAGCTGAGGAGTATAACCAGATACACCACATGATCAAAACTCTTTGTACGCCCCTCCAAAGCAATGATACGTTTCCTAATTTATATGTCTAAGTTAATACGAATAGAAACATGTCTTACTGGGCTCATTTGTGATTCGTATGGTCTAGTATAGGTTGCTCAACAGAGCTCAGTGTCTTTCAGCGTGGTACCATCTAAGGAACAAGACTGTTTGCGAGATTTCTATCATCGTTCAACTGTTGGTGACATCATTTTCAAATGGAAATATCAAGGAAGAACGTCAGTGAAATCGAAAAATGGTAGGCCAAAGAAAATAACAGATCGTCGAGTGCTAGCAAATGTGACACGATGCAACCGGAAACGTTCAGCTGAAACATTGCTGACCTGAAGAATTTCCGAAAGTGCCACTTGAAGTACCGCCAGAACAATCAGCATTTCTTAAGTTTTCATGCCCGAACAATCACCATTCTGCTCATAAGCCCCATGTCAACAGAATTAATGCCCAGAAACAATAAATTGGTGTACAGCTAAGTGAACCAAGCCATGGAATAATAAAAATATGTCTTATGGAGCGACAAGTCTCGATACACAGGCAATCAGATGGTCTCGACAAGTCTTGGGCTGCCGAATGCCCGGAGAATTTTTTATACCTGACCGCGTGGTATCCACTATAAAGTTCGTAGGAGGCCGTGTCATGGTAAGAGATTCGTTTTTATGATATTAGATTAGGCCAACTTGTTCTAGAAATACACGTAAGAATTATGATGTATGCACCTTGTCTTGACATTTTGAACACTTCTGCACTAACAAAATTGTGATAGCAGTTGGAACCATTCCTGTATCAACATGAGAATGCTTTTGTCACAAAGCACGAAAATGTGAAGAAATGATTTGAAGAGAAATGGATTAGCCGGCAACATCATCACTAGAATGTCTGTGGGATGAATTAGTACAAAGACTATTGACAACATCATCTCACATATGCGACTGTACTCATCAATACTCATCAGGAAGAATGGAAAAAAAAATTTGAAGCTCTCTCAAATTCTGAGGGAAAGTTTTCCTCGGAGGGTAGAAGCCGTAATGAAAGCAAAAGGGAGATTCAACAGTATATTAATTATCATGAAATCATAATCGCAGTGTAAAAGTACAGGTTTCCTGAAACATGTTGAACGTAAGTCTCACTGGAAATTGCAATCTCTCAAAGTTAAAAGGGTGATCGGTCGGAATGAGTGGTATCCGTGGGATAAAAACTGTTTCACCCTCTCTCTTTCCTGTTAAGATAATCGCTTCAATTACATTGCCAGCTTCTTCTTTACACACAGCGTAGATATAGTAGCTCTTTCTCTCTCATCCTGCAGTCGGGCCTCACGATGTTGTACAATCGTTGATGCTCTAGAAGTAGTAGCTCTCTTTCATATCCTGCAGTCGGGTCTCACGCCGCTGTATGGTCTGTGAAGCTCTAACTGAAGAGATACGTGGATTTCCTTTGCTTCCTCGACAGACAATACCTTAACTACAGCGTCTGCTTTAGTGGTTTGCTGCTCATTGTTAACAATTCTTGGAAAGAAATGTTGTATTGCCAAGGCAAGCAGAACGCTCTATCAATGAAAGTATTCTTACATCATCATCACCACATCGGTTTCCATAGCAACAATATTTCGCGCAAAAGATTGACATTGACACAGATTTACATAAAACCCGCTATCCACAGCCACCCCTAGGCTTGATGATAGGCCATAGTGATGAATATAGTGATGATAGGTCATAGCTTATATGGAGTTATGAAAGGTCCTTCACTCTTCAAAAATCTAACGGTCGTATGTGTTATAGAGGCGACTAAAAGAGGAATACGATCAAGGACAGTATCTCGTGAAGGACTTTCTTGGTGGGGTAATGGTGTAGACCACGTTCTTTCGTGCAGGCGTGGGACCCGTAACTAGTGTTGAGTTGCGAATTCATGCTCCAAGTACCAATAACATATTGGAAAATTCCTTCCTGGAGCGATGGCAGAATATTTTGGCAATGCAATAAACAGCTTCTGCCAGCAAGATAATGGTCCATACCATGTTGCTCGTACAACAAAACCCCGATTGAATTGATATACTGGAGCGCCACTAATCGTCATCCGCTACCATAGGCCACTAATCGTCATCCGCTACTCGTGTGGTCCAACATGTTACTGACTGCATCATTTCCATATAAGGAATTTGAAGAGGGGTGTCCGTATACTTTTGGTAGGACACTATATTTTTTTGAAATAAATATTAAAATCTGCATTTTATATATAATGTTCGAAAAAAAAGTTGGAAATAAAAAAAAGCAAAATCTTCCCTTTTTGTAATGTACTTTCCATACTACCTGGAGTAGGAAATCAAAATGTGAACCATAATTTAAAAGATAAGAAGATGGCATAAATATGCATCGCAGATCTTGGGGGGGGGGGGGGGAAGAAGAGGATGCTTTCTCAATATTCTGTTGTACTTTATATTTTTATTGTAGTATCTATGTAGTTTTTATTCCGATATCAAGTTTAGTTCGAGAGTGATGGCTGTTGCCATCATAAAACGACATTTAAGATTTCTTAAGAAGTTTGTTATTGACTGGTCCGTTAACTATTCATTTTATAATTTAACTTAATATAATCTCATTAAATAAGACAAATGTCTACACTAAAAATGCAAAAGATCTGGAAGGTACATTTTGGAAAAGAAATTCCATTAGAGTATCATTAGAAGTTCTTGAATTTATTAAAAAACAACATCACGGTATTTTCGTTAGCTAATAAGCTACTTAACAGCAATCATGTAACAACTGTTAATCACTTTCCATGCTGAAAGACATTTTTTGAAGAACATTAAAAGATGTTATTTATTTTGGAATATTCCTACAGTATCCAAACACAAGATATTCCAGCAGTCAAAATGTAAAGAGAAGCCTGCATGTGCGCATGGGGTGAGCATCACTTGTTGATATAGAGAACCTGGAAAGATTACCAACAAAGAAGACGCGAACGGTTTCCTTGGAGACAAGATGATCTCATATTGACGAGTGAGAAAGCGATTCATGAGCTTCACCCTGTTTTGGTTCTTGGATAAAGGCAGCAACAACCGCGAAGGCTTCCCACCCTTTGCTTCTCGTAACTACAAAATAGATGATGTTGAGCAGCAACATAAAATCGACCGCAAGGGTCTTCAACTAATCTCCTAGCTTTTCTTAACATTGTAGGAGCCGAGAGACGACCTCAAAGACGAAGAAACAAAGCCGCTCTTAACATGCTAACAAGAGAATCCAAAAAGCTTATTTTAATTTGTATCACGTCTCATCTGCCCATACACGTGGAAAATTATCTGGTTTCTTCAGCGCTATATAAAGAATAGAATGCTTATATTTACTTATTTAAAAATTAATGATCTGTTTAAGATATTATCTAGACAACCATACAATGCATTTAAAATAAAACGACATTTTTTTGCAGAATTCCAATTTTAAGATTCCTAACCAATCAGAGATGAGACTGCAAACATAGTAATTTAATAAAATGACTAGCTTTTATACAGAACTTGATCATCACATATTTTCATCTCTGACTGAATTTTTGTGAATTTCTTACGATTGCCATCAAAGAAGCTTCGAATCAGATGATTCCGATAACCAGGGCTCGGATGTTAAGGCACTAAAATAGGCAGGCAAAAAAGGCACCACTAATTAATTTTTTTTATTTAAATTGAACATAATGTTGTTTTTCTTCTTCTTATTATTAACTAAAATAATAAAGTCAGTGAAAACAACATGTTTATTCATTATTACTGTTATGCGAGTTGCACGTGATTGCCCAATGTTGTTTTTTTTAAAGTTTTTTTTATTTTTCAAAACTTTGCCGATTATCAGTTAAGATATTTTTAAAATAGAAAAACTCCTTTCTACATTCACTAATGAGACGAATACAGGTCTATTACACCTGTTTCATTGCCAGTCTTCTCCGCAAGAATCTTAGCGATATCTTCTATCACTTCTAAATCAGGATTTTCAGAAATCACTTTTTCACATTGATGGCAGCTCCCTAAAAACCTAGAATATCACATAGTTGATCAATAACGCCAAAAACACATTTAGTTATTTTAATTAAGATTAGTTTCTTTCTTCAGCTAAAGTAAACGTTTAAGGCAAATTTGAAAAATATGCATAATTGCTTAGATAGCAAATGTTTCACTGTTAGTACAAAAGAGGCATCGTCTTAACTGCTCGATGATTTCGGATTTTTTTTTTTTATAATTTATTGTATATCCTCATCGTGTTGTAATAGGCTCTGGTGGCAAAGCAATATCAGGTACATCTTTTCTGAATATTTGAATACACGAAGGAGTTTTTAAATTTTTTTTATTCAGAAGATCAACATCGGGAAATGAATGCCGCCTGTCACAGCCTAGCAAGCGAGGCAAGAGAGGGAGATCGTCTAAGCAGACGACGTTCTCCTCTGAGGTGGGCACACAGACGGAGGTGCCATCTCTTGCCGCGAATCAAAGGCAATTCGTTGCTAGCGAATTAGGCCAACGCCACCTAAAAAACAAAGCCTTCTCATTGCCTGTGGACTGCGTCATCAAAACAGGGCCGACAATCCAACTTTCATTGTTTACAACAAATGATAAAACGCTGATTACAACAGGTGATTTTTCGTTTGTTGTAAACAATGAAAGTTGAATTGTCAGCCCAGGTGTGATGACGCAGTGACTAGGCTTTGTTTTTTAGGTGGCGTTGATTTGGCCGGCGTAAAAAGCCGAAGTCGCGAGATTGGAGTGCTGCGAGAGGGCGTTGCGCTGGTGGAACGAGAGCGAGCGAGAAGAAGGGGATTAGACCCGGAAGTTTCAAAGGGTACGGACGCGAGAAGAAGTCGAAGCGAATGTATTTCGGAACTGTCACGTCTCCAGCTAATAATTCAGAGTTCCCGAATAAATATAGAGGACAATTCGCCAGCTTCGCGTCCGCAAGTGACAGTAGTGACAAAGTGCAAACAGAAGGGACTGCGTCCGCTCGCCAAGACTGCGATAATTCCTTTTCTCATTATTTTGCCACAGGAGGAATAGACTCACAGAGGACGAGAGCCCCGAACCTAACTGACGGCGGGATAAGGCAAGAGAGACGTCGCCAACACGAAAGGGAGCGTGTGTTAGCCGCCAGCGAAATAAACTGTCGATTAAGCACGGTGGAAGGAACAGTAAGCGACGGGCTTCATCTCCTCTCTTCAAAACAGCTGGAAGTGTTCTTCCGAGTGACGGCAAGCATCAGCTACGTTCCTGGTCAAATCGAGGTGCGTCTTTTGGTCTCCCTGCAACTATGTTACTGCGTAACGGTTCAAGGGGTAACGTCCTTCTCCGACATTTTGCCCGAAGAGATTGCAAGCTGCTACGAGGAGCAGAGCCAGCCACATCAGGAAACCATTATTGACCCGTGGGGTTTATCTACATATTTCCGAGAAGGCCCTGGCTGCGTGTACCCGGCTCCATACGAGGTAAGTCTAATTCCTTTTCCTCTCGCAATAAAAGCTCGCGCAAGTTCCACCAACGCCTAGCAGACTGGCGAAACATTAACATAGTTCTTTATGCTAATTTATAGGTCTGCTCGAAGACAAACGCATCAGCGTCGATGCGATCCAAGTGAAGGCAGCGAGGCAGCCTTGTTTGATGTTATATGGATTTAGTTGGAGTTCCTGTCAAGATTGCGGTCTCAATATTATTATTTTTTTGGAACTGTAGATTGTTATAGATTAACATTCAATAGTAATCTATTCTTTGTATACTCTTTAAATTTATTTAACGATACCGGTGTATCGTGCTGCCCCTTTAAGAGGGTGGCATTTTCCTTTAATAAAATAAATTATCTTTATCGAATTCAGTCTATCCTGTCCGGATTTTTATGCTCACACGCATTCCACTGCATTAATCTAAGTGTACACGTGACAGGGTAGATTTCGATAGAAGATTTAATAAATTTCTGGTAACAGCGCGTGGAGAGAACGCGTACCTTTGGGATAGGCCTAGCACAGTTTCCATTGCTACAGAGTTTTTGTATTAAATTTCTGGTAGTTCAGTGTGGAGAGAACACGTGCCTCTAGGGTGAGCTCAAGCTTCGTTTTTTTTTGGTTTTTTTTTCCCGGGATTGCTTAGTATTTTCCTTTCCATTGGCTTATTTAATCTTAGTTTCGGAATCTATCAGCTGCTTGCGTTGTGTGGGTTTTGGAGTAGCGGGTAGATTTCGATAGAAGATTTTATTAAATTTCAGAAAGATTAATTCAGCTTCGTTTGGGGTTTAATCTTTTGCAGGTTTCTTTATTACAAAGCTATTATGAATGCTGAGGAGGAGGTCCAAATTCCCCCACAATTTCAAGCTAAAATACTGGTGGTGCAGCAGTTGCAGCCGACCTCATTACAAAGATCAGTAGATAATCTACAGTTTCCCACTTTCTCAGGGCTACCAAAAGAAGACCCTGAAGAATTTGTCAGACAAATGATTTTGGTAGCCGCGTGCAAGAAAATACCCATTGAATATTATATTCAAATTGCTCCGACGCAGCTAAAAGGAGCCACAGCGACATGGATCGCCAATATAATTGCACGAAATGAACCATTAACCTGGTCAGACTTTGTAGATAGATTCTTGAGAGCTTTTGCAGGAGGGGAAACGCAAATGACCCGTAGAGCAGAGCTGCAGAAGCTTAAGCTCAAAGGAACAAAAGTCAGAATTCATAGGGCGTTATAGATATCTGATTAACGGATTAGTCGATTCATCTCGCTCGGAGCAGCTACATTTCGTGATTCAGGCCCTGCCGGACAATTTAGCTGCTCAATTAAAATTAAAAGAGAATTTATCAGTGGAAGAAGCCATCACGTTCATAGAACGCTGGTACCGGGCACATGACCCGGGGGACTTACCTAGAGACGAACCCATGCAAATTGATGCCATTAATACTAAAAACCAGGCAAAGGTCGCTAGAAACAAGAGAAACATAAAGTGCTTTGCCTGCGGTAAGCTGGGTCACTTAGCCAAATTTTGTCGTCAGAAGTCGGATAAAGGTGCAAAACCACCACCACCGCCAATTAATTTTATACATAATGATGCAAGAGATGCTCTGTTTGTAGTGCAGCTGCGTTAATCGACACGGGTGCTCTCAAAAATTACATCGATGACCGTGTAGCCAAGCAGCTGAATTTGAAACTTACGGACATACCCACTCAGAACAAGGTGGCGACTTTTGCGGATGGACGATCCACTGATATTAACAAAATGGCCACGCTAGTTCCGGTTAAAAGTGGGAAATATGAGGCCAAAGTGAGCCTCAATGTGGTGCCTATAGAAAGCTTCCATGTCATATTGGGTATGCAATGGATGCAAGATAAGCATATCCAGTTTAATTGGGACAGCAAAAAATGTGCGATTATGGTCTGACGAAAGAAAATATGGTTGCCTCAGTGGAAAGCTGATGGCATCAAGTTAATGTCAGCGGGGGAGCTGTGCCACATCCTGAACACACAACCTCAGGTGCCGGTTTTTGCTATTTTTGGCCGTAAGTGTTCAATACCCAATAGCAATACTCATGAAGAAAATTTATTGTTTCAGGAGATCTTAACAGAATATCAGGACGTATTTAAGGAAGAGCTTCCACCGGGACTGCCGCCTCGCAGAGGCACGCAACATGAAATCCCGATGGAGCAATCCTTTTGTTCTTTTAACCCATTTTGTCCATGGAAGTGGAAAAAGTGATCGGTGAGTTGTTAGATAAGTGTCTCATACGTCCGTCGACCTCCTCCTTTGCTTCACCGATATTGTTTGTTGTGAAAAAGGATGGGGGTCTACGGATGCGTGTGGACTATCGTAAGCTATATAAAATGACTAGAAATAATAATTACGCAATTCCCTGTACTGACTTTCTTTTTGACCATTTAGAAGGGGCCAAATATTTCACCAAATTGGATGTGCTTCAGGCATATCATCAGATCAGAGTAAAGCCATCCTACGTCAAATACACAGCCTTTAAAACTCCCCTAGGGATGTACGAATTTCGTGTAATGCCCTTTGGGTTAAACGGTGCGGCATCCACCTTCACGAAAGCTATTAATGAAGCACTATGGGGAATATTAAACAAAAAGGCCATAGTGTATTTTGACGACATTTTGGTCTTTGCCCCTACTTTGGCCCTCCTGAAAGAGCGCACCAAGAAAGTGCTGCAGAGGCTACGTCAACATCGTTTTCTGTTGAAACGCAGCAAGTGCGTTTTTGGGGTAAATAGAATAGATTATTTAGGCTTTACCTTCTCTTATAAAGGAAAGCAATGCGAAAATAGACTCATTAAAACCATCAGAGCCTGGGCGCGACCACGCAATGTGATGCAGTTGAGATCCTTTTTGGGCACTGCCCAATTTTATAGGTTATTTATTCAGGATTGCGCTCAGATTACAGCCCCGCTTTTTGATTTGTTACAAAAAGGGGTGCCTTTTAAATGGGGGCGAGAACAAAAGAGGGCATTCATAGAATTGCCCTATGCATCGCGGTCGCTTCGATAAACCCCCTATTCTAAAAATCTTTGATGCATCGCGGTCGCTTCATATTCTATGCGATGCTTCTGAAGAGGCTATAGGGGCGGTCGCCAAGCAGCAGTATGGTAGCAGGTTGCTGCCTATAGATATGATTCTAGGAGGTTCAGGAGAGAGGAGAGGCAACTCTCCATTTACGCCAAGGAGTTGCTGGCAGTAGCCCATGTAGCTAGAACATGGAGACATTACATTCAGCAAGTACCGATTACGATTTATATTGACAACCAGTCGGTATCATATTTGCTCTCCCAGCCCAAGCTATCTAGGCTACAGGCAACAGTCCTGCAGAATATTATGGACTATATCTCCCTTCAATATATTAAAGCGGCAAATAATATTGTAGCAGACGCGCTGTCGCGACGATATGCGTCGCGAAAGAAATCTCGAGCCGAAGGCGAGAAACAAAACGAGGTTTCTGAAGATCTTACAGCTCATTCCGCCAATACCATTTTATCGCGGGCTTCGAAGGAGGTTAATACAACCGATAAGGGTTATAGGTCGAATCCACGATCATTGGGGGCGAGGATGTCACAGCCTAGATGTCAGCTACGTTCCTGGTCAAATCGAGGTGCGTCTTTTGGTGTCCCTGGAACTACGTTACTGCGTAACGGTTCAAGGGGTAACGTCCTTCTCCGACATTTTGCCCGAAGAGATTGCAAGCTGCTACGAGGAGCAGAGCCAGTTACCTCAGGAAACCATTATTGCCCCGTGGGGTTTATCTACATATTTCCGAGAAGGCCTCGGCTGCGTGTGCCCGGCTCCATACGAGGTAAGTCTAATTCCTTTTTCTCTCGCAATAAAAGCTCGCGCAAGTTCCACTAACGCCTAGCAGACTGGCGAAACATTAACATAGTTCTTTATGCTAATTTACAGGTCTGCTTGAAGACAAACGCATCAGCGTCGATGCGATCCATGTGAAGGCAGCGAGGCAGCCTTGTTTGATGTTATGTGGATTTAGTTGGAGTTCCCGTCAAGATTGCAGTCTCAATATTATTATTTTTTTGGAACTGTAGATTGTTATAGATTAACATTCAATAGTAATCTATTCTTTGTATCTACTCTTTAAATTTATTTAACGATACCGGTGTATCGTGCTGCCCCTTTAAGAGGGTGGCATTTTCCTTTAATAAAATAAATTATCTTTATCGAATTCAATTTGCTACTTGTGGCTTCGTGTTCCTTCAGTTGAAAGATTGTGTGCACCATTCGGCATTGACGCATGCTACATGTTGCTTAAAAGTTGCCTCAGTGGAAATGCGCCTTTACAGTCTCTATATTTGTAAGGGCATTTTATTTCCAGAGGAAATAGCTCTGAATCGGTGCATAAGTGATCCATATAGAGAAGTCCCTAAAAATGAGAACGAAGGATGAACTACAAATCCTATAGCATGCATATGAGCATTTGGATTTATAGCAAGAAAAATTTCAATTTAGGATATTTCTTACAGGGTATTTCCTTAATTCTAATCAAAATATTTATAGACACTTATGGTCCAAACGGGCTTCCTTTCCGATATTATGGATTGCCATATAATTATTGTGAGAACAAGTTCAGTATCTGCACCATATGACTTCCTCCTTAGACCTAATATGTCTCCACATGGTGGTTGTCCGTCAATTGCCACAAACACGAATTGTACAAGGTGATGGTAAGGGGCTTATGGCCGATCCTGTACATTAAGGAAATTGCCATGGAATTTAATGTATCCACGAAAACTGTATCTCGAATTTGGAAAATGGCAAATGAGTGTTATGATCGAGGTGAAAAATGTGCTAATGTGAATTCGAGAATTAAAGGACGCAGCGGACAGAAGAAAAAACCTCGCGAACCAATTTTGGAATAACTTGGACAAGTTCCGTTTCGTCGACGGACAACGATAAGAAGCCTTGATGCTGCTATAAAACAACCAATAGTATTCGTAGAGCGAATATTGAAAGAAGGTAAAATTAATCGTGTTTCTAACATAATTAAACCTACATTACGAGACGAAAATAAAATTGCAAGATTAGAATTTGCTCTTTTAATTCTTAAGCATAATTCCGATCAATTTCAATCAATGTACAATTTTGTAAACATAGATGAGAGGTGGTTTTATTTGACTAGGATAAAGAAGAATTACTACCTTCTTCCTGAGAACCTGCACTAGCAAACGATTCATCACAAAAGTAATGTTTCTTGTTGCTCTTGCGCGTCCCTGATGGGATCCGCATAGAAAGGCATTCTTTAATGGAAAAAAATTAGGATTTAGCCTTTCGTCACTAAGGAACACCCTGAAAAAATTCAAAAAATCGTGCCAAAGGAACCATCGCCAAACAAGTAGAAGTCAATAGAGAAGAAAATGTGCGGGCCCTAACTGAAAAAGTAATTCCGCAGATAAAAAAAAGTATGGCCCGTTGGTAGCAAGATATGGAAATACGATTGCAACAGAATAATACTAAACCACTTTGCGGCGAAAATGATAAAGAAATTCAGAATGAAGGATTTAAAGATGATGGAATATCACATTATTTTGCCAACCTCAGAACAGACTTGGTTTTAACGTTTTAGATTTAGGATTTTTTAATGAAATACTATCTTTGCAACATCAAATAGGACCCTCTTACTTGGATGAGCTGATCCAAGCTCTCAACAAATCATTTGAAGACTTGTAAAGAAACTTTAGATAACGTTTTCCTGACTCTACAACAAGTACTGAAATGCTCACCTTAAGTTGAAGATGATAATTACAAGGTTCTCACATGAAAAAAGCAGCTCTTCGGGAACAGAATAATCTTCCAGAGTCGATAACTTGTGAAGAAGCGACAATTAAAAAAGCACAAGGTACCGTGAATTTATTTAAAGAATCCAATAATTACTTGGAGTATTATTCTTTGCTTATTTTATTTTTTAATGATAATCTTCTATCTATATAAAGAAGGATGTTTGTGGGTCTGTGGGTGGGTCTGTGGGTGGGTCTGTGGATCTGTGTGTACGTTTTTTATACAAATCTACAGTT
>JAHWFO010036886.1:5643487-5656285 GCA_023313115.1 Rhysida immarginata
CATCCAAGTGTAATTATCCCGGGCAACGCCGGGTACCTTTGCTAGTCATTTATATAAAATTAGCGATGGACTATGTCACAATAGTATGGAGAGAGATGTGTCTCAAAAATCTAACAATGACGATTATACAATCGGGTGGGTTATTTATAGTATTTAATATTAATTAATAATATAATTTGTTGATCGCATTCCTACTTATTTCTATTTACTGCTAATAAAGCGTAATATCCATTGGTTATGTTTGTGTTTTAAAATTAATCGCTATAAATAAGATTTTTCTAAATTGGACAATCATTTCGGTACAGAGGGAGTATTTCTTTTACGTATCAACAAGAGGAGACTATCCATTAGATTTTTACATGTTGGATTTATGAAATCCAGAGTTTACTTGAAAGCGAACTAGAAACATATAAGGCAAACTACAATGGACATACCTATTTCTGGCGTTCAGAATATCATCCATTAGATGAGAACATCAGATGAAAGGGTCATCGCATTTTTTTTGTGATTATTTGAACAATACGCATCAGTGACAGTTTCCTGTCAAGAGATTACGAGAGATTATTACATAGCAGGCACATAGTATTTTTATTATGGAGCTCCGTAGAATAAACCGTTCATATGGAAACGAAATCATTTTGACGCATGATCCATGGTCGATTTTATGAAACACCCGTGTAAAATTTTTTCTGTATGACAGGTGCCCTAGTACAAAAACGTCTTAAGAAAAGTTCATTGGAGTATTAAATAGTTCATTGGACTATCGTTTCACTTCGGACGAACAAGTGAAGGAAGCAGTTAATGGATGGCTTGCTGCTCAGCCAAAGATTTTTTTCTGCGACGTCCAGAACTTGGAACGCTGGAATAAAACAAAACTACAAAAATTGTGTGCAGAGACTTACTGACTTGACCTCGTAATACACTGAAGTGCCAAAAGTCATGGTAGCGTCGTATGCAAACTTTTCAGATGTCGCTTGCATCGTATAAAAAGCGTATTAAATAGGCAGAGCGGTATCAGTGCTGTCAGTTCGACTGTTAGAGTGTCTGAAACGTCGTGCAACGTCATGGCTACAAGACGAGAATTATCCGAGTTTGAACGCGGAATTATAGTTGGAGCTAGACGCATGGAACATTCTATTTCTAATGCGGTGCGGGCATTCAACATTCTTCGATCTACAGTGTCTATGGTGTACAGAGTATCCCATTTTAGCCATTACCTACTACCATGGACAGTGGAGAGGCCGACCACGGCAGCTACATACTCGTAATACTCGTGATAATTCTCCATTCGGAAAATTCGCGGATCTACTTTTTAGGATTCCAATCTACACTACTCTATCAAAAGTCATGGGACAACCCTGATTTGCATGAAAATGAGACATTCCTTTGCAATTTCACTGTTGGCATTCTTCCCAGCACTACATAACAGAGAGTATGCTATTATGAGATGATGCTTGCGTGAATGCTGTAAGAATGTCTCAAAAAAAGAGCTTTCGGACTTTCAAAGAGGTACAATTGTTGGGTGCTATTTCGCAGGCAAAACTGTTAGAGAGACGCCAACCCTCCTAAACATCACAAAATCGACCGTTCACAAGAGAAAGAGAAAGGCACCACAAGTGTTCCGCCTAGGACTGGAACCAAAGGGCTCTTCGTAAAGTGGTCACTGCAAACCGTCACACATCGCTTGATGGACTGACAAGATCGTTCATAGAGTCGACGGTAACAACTGTGAGCATCCTGCCTGTTCGCAGAGAACTGCATGCAATGGGTTTTTATGGCAGAGCGGCAGCCCACTAACCTCACATCAGCACCAGAAACGCAGCGAGGAGATTGCAATGGTGCAAAGAGCGACGACATTGGACTCTGGATCAATGGCGAATGGTTGAATGGAGTGATGAGTCCCGCTACACCATCTGGCAATCGGATGGACGGGTTTGGGTATGGCGAACGCCCGGCGAACGTTATCTGCCAAGCTATGTTGTGCCTACGGTGAAGTTCGGCGGAGGGTCGGTTATGGTGCTTTTCATGCTATGGGTCGGGTGCAATCGCTTCTGTGGACGGACATCTAAACGCAGAGCGTTACCAGGACATTCTGACAACGCAGCACTCCCTTCTCTCTGGCAGCACTTTGGCAATGGCCCTTGTCTGTTTCAGCACGATAACGCACCTTCAGGATGGCTATAGGCACATGATTTGATGAAAAGGGGTATTCGAGAACTTGACTGGCCTGCCCAAAGCCCCGATCTGAACCCCATCGAACATCTGTGGGTCGTGTTGGAACGTCGATTGCGCGCTTGCGCAGAACGCCCGAAATCCGTGACCGAACTGTCCAAGACACTTATGGCAGGATGGCGAAAATTACCTGTCGAAACGTATCAAAAACTTGTGGACAGTATGCCCCAGAGAATAGAAGCTGTGATAGCAGAAAAGGTGGACCAACAAGATACTAAAATATGTATATTTTTGAGTGTTTTTATTAAAGTGATGGTGTCCCATGACTTTGATAGGGTAGTGTAGTTCCGCGAACCGAGTTTCTATCTCGTTTGTCCGATTGCATTGTGGCATTGTTTGAAAGTGCAGTCTACAGTGCTTTCTGGAATTGTCAACAATATGGATACCCAAGAAAGGTGTAGAATTTTGTATATTTCTCTATTTATGCGTTTAAAATATCTCCTGTTTACTAATCAACAAATTAGCCCATTAGCTTTATTATCAGAATCATAATTTATATTTTATGTAGAATTGCCAAACCAATCACAGCTTAGCCATTTTGCAAAATGCAACTGCGAGTGCGAACCCGCGACGCGAAACTAGTTTCGTCAATGAAACGAGTTTCAAACTAGAAAAATAAGTGGTTGGTGAAACGAGTTTCGGTTCTACGTCGTTCCGGATTTAGTTTCGCTAACCGAACTGAGAAAAACTCGGTTCGTGGGAATGGGGTATAATCAGCCACACGTCACTACGACAATTAACAGCCGCGTTCAATGAGGGGCGTATAGAAACCTGTCTATGAGGCCAGTGCAGCGAAATTCGGTACTAATGGGATATGGCAGCAGAAGACAGACAAGAGTGGCTCTACTAACATCACGCCATCGGAGGCAGCGCCTCGCCTGGGCTCGTTAACATATTTATTGGAACTTAGATAACTGGAAATTATAGCTTGGTCCGATGAAGCTGAGGGTAGGTTTAATGTGTGAGGCAGACCCCATGAGGCCACTGATCCAAGTTGTCAGGAAGGCACAGTGCACGCTGGTGGCAGCTCTCTCATGGTGTGGGGCGTGTTTAACAGGCCCAAGGGAAAGTTTTTTCGTTTTTGCAAATATTACAATTGGCGCTCAGATTAATGCATAAATGAAATTTTTATTCATTGAAATAATCTACATCACTATCAACAACCTTCTCTAACGAGATACTAAATCATAAATTCCTTTTTTATAAGTCACGAGTTTTATAGTTGAAAAACACACCCAGTTCATTTTAGCTCTTCTTGAAACACTTGTTTCTCAAATGGTTATCGAGAGATCGGAAAAGGTGATAATCTGTTGGAGAGATATCCGGAGAGTACGGTGGATGAGGTAACACTTCCCAGGCAAGTTTGTTTATTGCCTGACGGGTCAGCTTTGTCGTATGCGGACGTGCGTTGTCATAAGAAAAACAACACTCTTATGGTTCGCAGGAGTTGGCTGTTTTTGCTTAATTTTTTCATGTGTACGTTGAAGCTGGCCAACATACTTGTTTGTTGTGATAGTTTATCCTGGATTTTGGAGCTCATAATGGACTACACCAGCTGTTGTCCACCAAACACTCAAGAGAAACTAGGGTGGAGGTCTGCCTTGGCTAAATTTTTTGAAGCAATTCTGTGCCGTCCGGTCGGTAACAGATCAATCACCGAATGCTGTACAAATGTTACGAGCAGCCTCCGCTGCTTTATGGCCAAGTTTAAATTCATACAACAGGCAGGCTCGAAATCCGGTCTGAAGTGCTGAAAGTAAATCCCCCCCCACACAGAGAAGTCTAGCCCAAAGGAAAGGTATTTCACAGGCAACAGTCTCCAGAATAATTCATGACAATCTTGGGCTGGAGCGACGTCATAAAGCGCGCGGTCACACAACTGAGTGACTGAACGCAACTGAACACTGCCAAGTCATCTGTGGCTTACTACAGGAAGATGGAACAGGAGACGGGCTTACGAATTATTACCTTCTCTCATGTGCCTGTAAAATCTCCTGACGCATCACCGATGGATTTCTGTGGTTTTGATCTCCTGAAACGACGGCTCGGAAGTCGCCGACCAAGAATCGTTCATGGGCTATGGAAAGTGTGTCAGCAGGTGTGGAACGAACTTCTCATGGAGTCCCTCAAACTCAGCCTAGTTCAGTGGAAATTACGGTGCCGGGCGATAGTCCAACAACGTGGCTCTCACATCGAACACAACCGATGGTGGCGCCATGGTATTACACCATCGTAACAGAACTGCAAAGTCGTCTCATTTTATCTGAATCAACCCTTTGTATTCAAATCATCCTACGAGAGGATGTAACCATTCAAAAAGTAAGGGTAAATAAACGAAAAAGCTTTCCCCTGGACCTAATACAAGGCAGGCATATCAAATTGGACCTACGATTGACTGGAAGCCGTTATATCCAGCTGCTTGGTGACCATTTGCAGCCCTTCATGGCCTTCTTTTACCCTAACAACCATGGGATGTTCCAGGAGGACAATGCGCCATATCACCAGGCTAACGTTACCACGATTGGTTTGAGGAGCATTCTGAACAACTCCAACGAATGAATTGGCTACCTAGATCGCCAGACATGAATCTATCGAACATATTTGCGATATTATAGAACGATCCATTCATGCCCAAGATCCTGCACCGGCAACACTCGCGCAATTATGGGTGGCTGAACAACTCTTCAGAGGATATTTGCCAACTGGCCACATCGAGGTGCTGCACATCGCCAGGCCAAAGGAGGTCCTACACGATATTGAATAGATATCAATGATTTTTGGCACTTGACTGTATAACGGTATGAAAAATATTTAAATTCGGAATTACACGGGTACACATACAAAAACAGAAATTTTATTTTCTCTCTATTATGCTGGATAGTTGGTCAAAATGAGGGATTGGGAAGAGCTCGGTATAAGGATAAAAAAGTTCCCATAAACATTAGTCCAAAGATATCCTTCAGGAAATACGACGCATTTATTATCACTTTCGAAAAATAACAGCTTTCATGGTTTTGATCGTATTTGTGTTTTTTAAAATTAATGTGTTCAATAAGCAGTTTAATTCGTGATTATTTCAAATATCAGTGGCGTAGTCAGAAATTTCTCCAGGAGACCGGGCTGGGAGTACTTTCATTTTCAGTGGGGAGTGG
Source organism: Rhysida immarginata (assembly GCA_023313115.1). Classification (NCBI taxonomy): domain Eukaryota; kingdom Metazoa; phylum Arthropoda; class Chilopoda; order Scolopendromorpha; family Scolopendridae; genus Rhysida; species Rhysida immarginata. Next base: position 5,648,872 of record JAHWFO010036886.1, read on the forward strand.
GGGGTTACTTTTGATGCTATAATAGTAGTTAGCGGTTTCAACCCAAGGAAAGTTTTCGATAAAATAATGCTCTCCATACAAGATTTGGTCAACCAGACGGGAGGACTGCAGCCCCTTAGACCCCCCCCCCTCCCTCGGCTACGCCCCTGTCAAATACCATAAATCGTCACGCAAACACCGATGATATTCATTTTACTTATGGCCGTGTGAATGGAAATTCGAGTTTATCTCAACGTCTGTATGAGACAACGTTTTCACAGCTTCAGTGTTCTCTTAGCACAACACTGAAGAATTTATCAACATCTCAAAATTCAATCCCTGATTTTGGCCAAGCATTTCAGGAGGATGTATTAGAATATCCGAATAAACAGTATTATTGCAGAGGCTTTCGTATAATTTTTTAACTGTAAGAATAAAAGAGGAAATATAAGATTTCGCTGTCGATTATGTCCACAGAAACATGACATTTAGTATACGGCTATGGATTCCGGTATTTCTATTTTCCTAGAAACGTTTTTATCGATCGAATAAAAGAAATAAATGTATGATCGCTACGTTTCTTTCAGAAGAAAATTTAACGTCATTAAAAAATTCAGTTTGTTTGCAGTATATACGAAAACAGAGAAGAGAGATTCGTTGTAGAGGGAATTGTTGGGTGACGTCCGCTATGAACCCGCTTGTGACGTTGCCCAATGTTGTTAAGAGCGTCTGATCCGTGTTTTGATTGTTTCTAATTTCGTCGTCTGTTTCTCGATGGCGTCGGATGAAAATAACATTCGACGAACTCCAGGATCTAAATATAGCCAATGCTTTAAAAACCCAATTCCACAATGGAAGTAGCCAAGAAATTTCGGCGACCTTTCTAGCGAGACACTATTAATTAAAGCCGCCAATTTCCCAAGGTTAATTTGTCTGAAAAGTTGAGGGAAAGGGGAAACCGAACTTAGTTGAGGGGAAGGGCAATGTCAGGCTTCTTTATAAAAAAAACAAACAAATCATATTTACACTAATAAAAGCTTCACATCTTTGCCATTTCAATTAAGTAAATACAGGGGCCGGGCCGGCTATGATGCAGAGAGGTGACATTTTCGATCACTTGCATCATACTGAGAAAATCTACCGCACGCCCCTGAGGACATACCTGAAATTTGTAAATACAAATTTGTGATGCAGAAAAAAAAACGTACAAAGGTTCAAAACATTATGACTTTATGACTTCAATGTTCAGAGTCGTCAGCTTTCGACTTTAAACGGATTACGGTTTTTAGAAACCATAGGAACAAAAAATTACCCCCCCCCCCCTCCCCGAGAACGGTATAAGAAAGCAGCAGAAGCCCTCCGTAACTCCGACCCCAGCGGGCCAATCAACACCAAACTAAATAGTGAAGCTACGTTTTAAGGTAAGCTACATTCCTAAGTTTCAACCTTCTACGTCAAAAAAAATCTGTAAATATATGACAGACAGACGGACATTGTGAAACCAATAAGTATTCCGCTACTTAATATTATTGTAATATTTTCATGGATAATTCTTTTTTACATAGTATTGTATAAAATTTTCATAAAATTTAGGCTAGGCATTTAAATGGGAACTCATAATAAATATTAAGATTAACGAAATTAATAAGATTTCTTTATCTTGAGATAATCTAACAAAACAAAACGCACACACATTTTCTATTTTTCAAACCATGGTCGTCTGTAACAATGTAAAACCAAATCAACGCAAGATTTTTTTTTTGTACATTACTGATATTTTTATGCCTTTGAAAGCTACAATTATATCTCTCTCCAGATATCATACATTATCATTAATGTAAAATATTTTAATAAAATCTATTAAGTTTGTTTAAAAAAAGGAGGGAACTATAAACGAATTTTTGCAATTTCATTAAAAATTCTTGGTTATTTCTTGATAGCGCCATCTATCGGCAGAATGAAATAAGAAATTGCGACTTAGAAATTGAAAGTTTGTTTCGTTTTCAGTTTTCATTTCTTCAAACAACATTAGAAATATAATTTCATTGAAATATCTCACAAAAGAAGGAATAAGATCAACTACTAAATAATGAGAAATCCCTTACATTTCTGAATAAAAATTCGTCGTACAGTTTTTGCAATCGGTGCTGATTTTAAAGGACATCAATAATTTCGAGCTGTATGTAATTTTCAAATCTAATGACATATAGTTATGAACAGTCCTAGGGGCGGAGAACCCGGACATTTGTCCGAGGCGGCAAATCTAAAGGGGACATTTGGCTGTGAATGTGACGAACTATTGATAAGTTAAATACTCAGTTAATCAGCATTTATACAGGGTGCGGCAGCATAACTTCCTTATTTCGTATTGCAATAAAACAAAAAGTATTAAAGATATCGTTTTATTTTTTGTTTTATACAAAAGTTACACATTTAAAGTTGTGGTTTACATAGTTTTAAAAATCATATGGGGTAAGTGACACCCACCAATGTCGATGCAGTGGGTGAACCCATGTGATCCCATTGTCGATACTCAAACATGCTCGAGGAGTTTTGTTTTTTTTGCCATGACTGGATGAAATGGAATAGGCACCGTGCAAGCGAGAAGTGGGTGAACTCTGGTGAGCATTTCGGGCGTAAGCATCGGGATAGGGCTTTATTCACTTTACTGTCTGAATAACAGTCATTTTGTGATAATGCATGTATGTTGTATTCTTGCAAACTTTGGTGCCCCCCTAATAAAAACTTAATATTATAGTTTGGATATTAAAAGATTTTATTTTGATTATTTTTGATACAGCAATTGTTTAATAAAATGTTCGAAATAAAACTTTTCTATTTTTGGGATTGTTTCTAGTAAAAAATTTCTATCATATTTTACATTCACGATGATGGCGTCCTTACAAGAATAAATGTACAGTTCGCATTCTTTTAGACCCGTAACAAATAAGGACACCTGTATTTGAGTATAATAGGGGTGTTTCTTTTTCAGTTGCCATTCATTGTCAATATAAACTAAATAATTTACATATGATAGAGTTCCATCAATAATGTTTTCATCTTTCCTTGAAAAGGGACATTTTATTTCCAGAAGTTTAAATTCATCTTTGCTGTTTATGATTCCGTCAGGGCTGCAACATAAACAATGAAATGATGGATGAATGACCAACCCTATTGTTTCCACCTGTTGATTCGTTTTAAAAATAAAGCTCGATCTTGCTGCAGGTTCCATGTTGAGTCCGTATCTTGTTGCATGTGAGCCATTAAATTTAGAATTTAGCTGAGTACACAGTCTTTCGAAATTCGATTTTCGTGTGATCACTTTGTGGCATTTCGAACTTGAAATCCTTACTTGTCGTAGATTATGCCACAGCTGCATTTTGCTTTGATCGTTGGTTTCAATGGCATAATGGACAATTTCATCAGAAGTCAGTTTAATTTTTGCATCGTAAAAAGCTTTTTCATTATCTTGAAGCAAGTATGATTTTCGTTTAAAAATAAGCTTGTTGTTATTTTCAATTAAGTCGTAAGAACAATAGTTGCTATCGTTGATAGACCTGTTCTTTAGAAGTGTTTCGATAAGTGACTTCTTTCCTTCCAAGACAACAGAATTTATCACTGTTCGAAGAATTTCTTCGCATTCTGTAACTATCGAGCTACTCGAATTTGCTTGCGTGATGTGATAAAACGGACAATCAATACCCGGGAATATCTTCATAATAGTTTCTGGTGTCATTATTTCTTCCCTTACTATGGCGAAAGCATTTTTCGGAAGAGGTCTTCAAGTTTCTTCCCCTTAGCATACGTTTCCTTGACGTTTGGGATTCCCCATTGTTGAGCAACAGTAGTGACCGATTCATCTGACTGATTGTTAATATATTCGTATGTAGCAGCAACATGCTTACAGGTTCCAATTATTCCTCCTCTACATGAGTAGTGAGCTTTCGTTATTCCACGTTCTTGTGAAATCTTTGAATGAATAAAAATTACTATTAAAATCTTATATGAGGAGCTATCAGAAAGTAACGCCATTTATTTTTTTCAAAGAAAATTACAAAACATACAGGTAAACAACTAAGTGCGGCTGAAACTAGAAGTCTTTATCTATTTTTCCACACAGGCACCTTGACTATTTAGGTATTTATCCCAACGCTGCACCAGTTTCAGAAAACCCCGCTCATAGACCTCCGTTGGATGTGAATACAGCCAATGATGCAAGGCATATTTGAGTTCCTCGTCAGTCTCGAACCTCTCACCGCCCAGAAATCTCTTCATGGGACCAAAGAGGTGGTAGTCCGAGTGCCAAGGGCATTAAGTCCGGACTGTAGGTTGGGTGATCCAGAACCTCCCAACCGAAACGGACCAGTTTTGATTAGACGACGTTGACCCTTTGCGGCGTGCGTTGTCATGAAGAAGTCGAGCATCGTTTCCTCTTTCTAGTCACTTATCCCGAATACTCGTAAAAGCAAAACTGGTGTGTTTCGGGTGGGAGGTTCTGGACCACCTAGCCTACAGCCCTGACTTAGCGCCCTCGGACTACCACTTGAAGTGATTCCATGAAGTGATTTCTGGGTGGTCAGATGTTTGAGAGTGACGAGGAACTCAAATCTGCCGTGCGCCATTGGCTGTATTCACAACCGACGGAGTTCTATGAGCGGGGTTTGGGATAAATGCCTAAATCGTCAAGGTGTCAATGCGGAAAAGTAGATAAAGACCCGTATTTCAGCTGCACTTGTTGTTTACCTGTATTTTTTTAATTTTCTTTAAAAAAATAAATAAATGGCATTACTTTCTGATATTGCCTAGTATCATTATTCAGGACAGCTACGTGGGAGACGCTATATCGCCATGATAATTGCAGTAATAGAAACTTTTTTATCATTATAATTTCAAATAAATAAAAAAAAACACAAAAAAAGCTATCTGAGGCTCAAAATATTGATTAGAGGAACTAGAATTTATTTTGCACAAAGGCGTCCACGCGACGGAAACGAACATTTTTAAAGACTAAGAATGGAAACTAACTTTTTAAATTTAGAATCTACTTACGAATAATGTTATCTCATAACGTGGATTATTAACATTCGTTTGCGGCAAGCATTTAGCTTTTATAACGCTATGGTTTTCATAAACTTCTTCTTTCATGTCGCTCACGTGTTTGGCTTGAAACAAACGTTTTCCCTTAAAAACACTACATGCTAAGCATTCAATTGGTCTAAACCCACAATATCTGATTTGTTTTAATTCATCCATTAATGTTTTTTATTTTTAAATCTCAGTTAACTGCAAGCACGCTAATGTATCAAAATGCGAGAAAGCTTTCATCTCTCCCGATGTTAATGCAATTTTCCGCCACCAGGCCAAAGCTCACTAGCGCCGCGTGCGTTGTGCACGGTGCCTATTGGGGGACCTATGGTTTCACCAGGACGGAGCAACGGCCCATACGTCAAGGGCATCGATGGCTGTGTTGCGAGATCACTTCCCAGGGCGCCTCATCTCACGGAGAGGCGATTTGGGGTGGCCGGCATGTTCTCCCGATATGTCCCCATGTGATTTTTTTTGTGGGGGTATTTGAAATCCCGTGATACTAATGGGCCCACAGACTCTGGACGACCTGACGAGAAACATTCAAGGAGAGACAGCCAACATAACCATCAATATGCTGGAGAGAGTGATGAGAAAATAAATATTTTTTTTCATTTCGTATTTATTGTATTTTGTAAATATTTGTACTCCTTAATTCTGAAAAACCAAGCATAAAAGAGCGGCACGTGTAATTAAATAACAACAAAAAAAAAAACAACAACAACAAAAAACTAGGTGTTTGACACAGGAATAGGAAGGAATATTATCCATTGACTTGTTTATTACCTCTAATTATAAACGGGCCGCCCTTAGGCAACACCTCCTAGAAAGAAAGCCTCCAGACTGAAATGTCACACATTGTTACATCATCATAAGAATGACGGATGCAGAAGAAAAGAAGGACGAGACACAAGAGTCCTGGAATATAATTAATAAATAATAAAAATTAAGCACAGAGTGGTAAGAACCCTAAAAAAGCTGAAGTTTCGGATAGAGAGGATCTTTTGTCAAAGTTAGGAGGATAATAGGGAATTATCCTGAAAGTGAGTATTAGAAGACAGCTTACACTGAGTGGCCAAATTATTATGACCACCGCCTTAATACAGTGTTGGGCCACCTTTCGCTCTTATTACTGCTTGCATTCTTCGGGGCATGGATTCTATGAGATGTTGGTAGGTTGTAGGAGGAATTTCAGACCAACTCTGAAGAACTGCACCTTTCAATTCCTGCAGATTTGATGGTGCTGGATCCCGCTGCCTGATGGCCCGTTCGATCTCATCCCACAAATTCTCAATGGGATTGAGATCTGGCGATTGTGCAGGCCAACGAAGCAAGGTAAACTCTCCGACATGTTCTTCGAACCATCTGAGGACGATGCCAGCCTTATGACAAGGAGCATTGTCCTGCTGGAAGTATCCATCCCCGTCAGAGTACACCATTAACATAACGGGATGTACTTGATCTAAGACAATACTTAAATAATCTTGGGCACGCACATGTCCGTGCAGAGGAATCAAAGGACCCAAACAATGCCAAGAAAACATCCCCCAAACCATGGTGGGGTCCATGCTTTCGTGTTGTTTTCTCCATAGTCTAACCCTGCCATCTGCATGATGCATTTGAAATCGTGACTCATCGGACCACATGACCCTTTTCCAGTCATCTACTGTCCAATCCTTTGCTCCTTGGCGAACTGGAGACGTCTGCTCTTGTTCAAGGCTGACAGTAGAGGCTTTCGAACTGGTCGTCGGCTTCCATAGCCTAAACGGTGTAATGAGCGGCGAACAGTTCGTTCAGAGGCGGTTACAGTTTGTCCTTGATTAAGAGTTGCCGGTATTTGACGCACTGTTGCTCTTCTGTCGCCCTGGACAACTCTGGCCAATCTCCTGTCAGCTCGAGCATTGAGGAGCCTGTGACGACCACACGCTTGACGCTGAGAGCCGGTTTTTAGCTTGGTAGTCCACTCTCTGTAAACATTAATAACTGCTGCTCTTGAACACTTCACAAGTTCAGCTGTTTTGCTGATACTGGTTCCGACACTGCGCGCGCCGACGGTCATCCCGCGTTCAAGCTCAGTTAAATCACGTTTTTTGCCCATATCGTCGCAAAAAATACAGTGCAACTAATGGTTCACCTCATCTGCATTCCCTTTTCATAGCTATCTAGCCCGCTAACGGCAGCGCTGTGACGCAATAGCTTATTTGCCTAAAACTGTCAGGTGGTCATAATAATTTGGCTACTCAGTGTATATACAGACAGCGTAGGAGGGAGAAAGAAAGCAGGGTCGTACCCAGAAATTTTTTTCGGGGGGAGGGGGGCTGAGAGGGACTGGCCCAAGTGGAGGGGGGGG
>JAHWFO010036886.1:5656385-5672737 GCA_023313115.1 Rhysida immarginata
CCCCCCCCCCCCCCCCCCCCCCCCCCCCCCCCCCCCCCCACAGAAGGGAACCATTGGGAAGCCTGGAAATGAAATAGAAGACGTGCTGGGATAGAAAATAAAAGGATAAATGGGAGATGATAAAAGGGCAGTGAGAAAATTTCGATAGGATAACACATAGGGGCCGTCCATAAATTACGTCACATGTTAAGGGGGAGGGAGAGGGTCAACAAAGTATGACATCGTGTGACAAGGGGGGGGGGGACAAGTCTAAACTTCAACTCTAACGAAAAACTTTAAAATATTACCAACTCTATCAATATAATAATACGAGGGTGAATCATAAAGTAAGTTACACTCTGAAACAGTAAAAACAGATGTGAGTTAAGATTCCAGACACACACACATTCTGAGGAAACGTGTATCATTTATTTCACTTTTCTATATAATCACCCAATAATTGTAAACACCTGTCTGAACGTCAAATTAACTTTTCCATGCCGCTGTGGTAAAAATCTGCTCCAGCGTTTCTCAACCTTGTCAACACACTCCCATAAGAAACGCTAAGCTTTCTGGCGATTTCTTTAATTCTGATTCGTCAATTGTCCAGAATCATCTCATCAGCGCGGGCAATGTGCTCGGGAGTGTTGCATGTGGATGGTCTTCCTGCGCGGTATTCGTCCGTCAAATCTGAGCACCCATTTTCGAACTGCTGGCACCATTTCACAATTGCAGGACGAGAAATTATATTATCCCTATAGATACTGCAAATTTACTTATGGATTTCAGTGCAATTTAAGCCTTTCGCCCACAAAAAACGGATTGTTCCCCGAATCTCCAACTTGGAGTGTACAACCGGTTGCTGCACCATGACAACAATGCGTACACAGTAAACGCTTGAAGATTTTTGGAGATCATTATCCACGATAAGCTGAAATTCAAGAAGATTTGTGCCAGATGGGTCCCTAAGCAACTCCCCGAGGATCACAAAACCACCCGGGTGGAAATCTGTTCCATGCTGCTGCAGCGATATGACAGGGAAAGTGACAGCTTCCTAAGGCGTGTTATGACCACCGAAGAGACATGGATTCATCACCATACGTTTGAAAGCAAGCGTGCGACACACTGACTCACCACGATCTAAGAAATTCAAGATGACACTGTCGGCAACGAAAGTGATGGCGACTGTATTCTGGAACATTAAGGGTATCATTCATGTCAATTTTCTGGAAGAACGTCGAACCATAAATGCATCCTACTACTGTGATATTTTGAGGACGTCCCTGAAACCGGCACTAAAGAAAAAGCGATCAGGACTTCTTACCAGTGATGTATGTTTTCTGCAAGACAATGGCAGACCACACACAGCCAAACTGACTATGGACACACTGACGGAACTCAAATGGGACATCTTACTACATACTCCATATAGCCTGGATCTCTCCCCCTTGCGACTTTCACCTTTTTGGAGCATTAAATGTGTTCTTGGGAGGGCAGAGGTTTGACTCCAGCGAGGAAGTGAAAAAGGCTGTCCTGACGTGATTTCGACATCAGCCTGAAGACTTCTACAGAACCGGTATCCAAATGCTCTCAGAACGCTGGAAAAATGTGTGGAGAAGCAAGGAGAGTTCTTTGAGAAATAACAGGTGTGTTTATTTTGTAGTTTCCTGATTTTATCTTATACATAAAAAGCTAAATCCTCCTACTCCGTGCCTGTTTCCATAGTGACGAGTAACAATACAACTTTCATTGTTTTCAACAAACGAAAAAGCACTGATTGTTGAAATCCAAAAATCGCAGCCGACGAAAATGACTATTAAAGAAATCTTTTTTTTTTAGGCTACGGTTCAAAAATATATCGTCAAAGATTTAATGATATACATCTATTGACATTTCAAATAGAATACTAAAATAAATAAAAAAAATTCAAATTAAAAACTAAGTAAGTAATTTAGCTATTCATTATATGTATACGATTCTTATATTTAATTTTAATAAAAAATAATAACATTCAAATTAAATTATGAAACTGATTAACAATTCAAGAAACAGCTGGGTAACAATGTGCATAGTAATAATCTTTCAGTTGAATAAATTAATGAAAAGGAAAAGTCAAAAAATACAAAAAAAAAAATCCAATCGAATAAAATCAAAAGCAAATAACATTATTTTTTCTGATTTTATAATATTCATTAAATGTGTATAATTAATTTTTTTAGTTTTAAAATATAGTGGTCGTGCAATACGCCTCCACAACAGTCTGCCGAGGAAATTGAGCAATGAGGGAGGTAAAAAAGACACCGATGAGCCATTTTCACTGAAGAGCAAGGTTTACATAAAACAGTTGAGATGTGTTTTTGTGTTAGGTTATAACTGTCAAATTGACAATAGTCACTTTATCACATTGTAACAGGACACATTGTGTTAGTATCGCCTTCATACTTAAAGCGACTTTTTTACTATTGGCAAAACTGTCAATTATCGCAATCCTTTCAGTTATCACAGTTCTGTCACAGATCAATTATTTTTAAAATAAGATCGAACTTACAGTTTACGCTGTTGCAGTAACAGTCGTACGCTGGGCTTTGGAATAAAATCAAAAGCAAGCTGTGTCTGACGCGAACTGTGGTGGTCCGTTGTAATAAACTTGAGCTATGAAAGAAAGCCAAGCCGTCTTTTTTCAAATCCATCTTTGTCCCCATTCTCATCTATGGTCATGAGTCTTGGGTAATGATCGATAGAGTGCCGAAATGAGATCCTGGGAGGTTTTACAGGTGTTCCCTACTGAATGGAATGTTCAGCATCACTATAGGGCAGTCTTTAGGTGTTGAGCCACTACTTCTTCGCATTGAGAGAACTCAGTTCCTTCGGGATGGCCACATGTACGGATGCCGCAACTGTCTTCCTAGATAGTTGCTATTTTCGAAGTCGGTGGTCACATAAAAGACCAAGAAGTCGGCCTAACACTAGGTGGCTAGATTACATAGAGCATCTGGGTTCGAGTCGTTTGGGTCCTACAATTGGGTATTACGGAAAATCTCTAGCTCTGCCTCCCGCGACCTTAACGGATAAGCAGGTTTGTGAACTGAAAGGAAGAAAACATTTTCAGCTTCGCTTTCTTATTGACATCGACCCATTTACTATCGGCAGTCCTGTCAATTATCACAGTCATATCATAGACGAAATTTTATAATTAAAATCGAATTTACAGATTCACCTATTGTGGCACCGTCGTATGACGGGCTTTATTACTAGTAAAAATAAAAATCCAGGTCAATTTTGAACGCTCCTCGTATTTACAAGCAGAAGTATCCACAACGAACATGTCCAGGTCGGAAGACATTTGAACATATCCATGCTCGCCTCTGTGAACATGGAGAGCTTGCACTTTATGCTGACAACCAAGATCTACAAATCGAGATGTAGAGGAGGTTTTGGATAATGTGGATGCGACTCCTTCAATAAGCACACGCGTCCACATGACTGATTGAAGGAGCAGTGTATGAAAGTAAATGTACCTCATTCCACTGACTGCAACGTGTATGAAAGGCTGTCACACTAAATTACCTTGCAACGGGTACTGTTCTGCATGTGGTCTTGAAGCAGTGTGGTACCAATATCTTTCATAGATAAACCTTCATAACTCCGAACCCACGCATAAACCTTTTTGTTGTCTACATATGGGAAGTCAATTTCTAAAATAATGGCCCAGATTTTTGAAACGCCCTATATACGAAACTTTTTTGAAACCTTCATAATTCATACATTGTATTCTTAAACATCTTCCTTTTATTCATTATTTCTTCTATGTAATGTTCTACGTTAAAAATTGAATTTTGATGATGAAGATACAGCAGATTTCATAAAATACAGAACGATAAAGCAAATTTTAAAAAATTATCGAATTCACTAACGAACTTTTTAAGTTCATTGATAAAAACGAGTCCCGATAAAAAAAATTCTGAAGAAAGGCACTGGTATTGCTCGAAAACGGCGTTTATTACAATTTACGTTATTTTTTTCATCACACAGTGATTTTATTTTAATTTTCTAATCAATGTGAAGTATTTTTGTGGCAAAGCAAAATAAGGAAATTATTTTAGATTTTTTTTTTCTGAGAAGGTTTTTTTTCGAATATCCATTTTTTTTTTTTTTTTTAAGTCCAGAAATCCCATTCTCAACAAGAAACCAGACAATTCCTTCATCAGCAAAATTTTTCTTCACACTTACAATTAATTCATTGTATTTCTTCAGTTCTTCATCCTTTCAAAATTAAGAATAAGCTATTCTATACTTCTTGGATTATTTTAAGTTCATTGCTTAATTATTAGTATGGTTAAGGTTCAGTGCAGTACACGTCGTTAAATAATTGATTGGGGTTTTCAAGTAGTGGTGATCAATAGATTATACATTCGATCGTAACCTATCGTGCATTTGATCATACAAGAAAAAATTAAGTTCGAAAACAGTAGTACAAGAAAATAACATGAAGTAGGTTTTCGAAATCGGAATATATAACTTTCGTAATTTCAGGAAGTATTTAACTAAGCATTAGGATTGTACTTTTAGGAACTATTCTTTGTTCGCTTAAGTGATTTCATCTATTCCCATAACTTAATTTCCCCTGCACAGCATGGTTTTTGCCCCGGAAAAAACATCATCCACAGCTCTTTATGAAGTATTGGAATATATTAATATTCAAATGGCTCAAAAGAAAATGGTTTTAACTTTATTTCTTGATTTTAAAAAAGCATTTGATATGGTTCCCCATGCTTTATTATTAAATAAATTAAAATTGTGCTATGGTGTTAGGGGGCTGCCATTGAATTGGATAGCTTCCTTTCTTTTAGATAAGACAATATTCCCTTTGTCTCGATTCAAAACTTTCTCCATACTTAATTAATAACCAGGGAGTACCACAAGATTCTATTCTTTCGCCGCTACTGTTCTCACTCTTTATTAATGATCTTTCTAATGTTGCTGATAATACACAATGCATATTATTTGCTAAAAACACCACATTTATAGCCTCACCTGATTCTGAAGAACAACTTGAAAATATAGTAAATTCTTTACTAAATAAAATCTATAACTGGTCATTATTAAATCAACTTCCACTAAACCTGAACAAATGATATTCGCTGTGGCTACAGTCACGGAACCGTGTACGATTTTTCAGTCCCGGAATGACCTCACTTCCTGCTACGTGAAGGGAAGAGAGGTGCACGGCGGCCACGGGATCGTGATCGAGATTTGTTTCACGGATCTGCGGCCGTGAAAGGCATATGGGGTCATTCAAGTTTTTAGCTACAATAGGGAAATTCATTCGTTGTTTAGCTGTAATAAAATTTGTGATCGTACAAAGGAAATACAGGAATAATTTCGCTACCCTCATCGTTTATAAACCATTTTCCAGTCATTTTAATTCCTTATTTCTCTATTTAGCAATAGGGAAGCGAAGTTCGTCGTTTATGTGTCGTTTCGTCCTTTTTTTGTGGCTCCTTCAATTGTTCTAGAGTCGCATGTCCACAATTGAACAAAATTTTGCTTAGAATATCCTTAACAAAGCTATATAATTCGTTATATGATGAAAATTCATCTTTAAAATCCATCGCACATGTGACTTGAACATTCGACGTGACCGCTTTTCTCTTCACGTAGCAGGAAGTGACGTCATTCCGGGACTGAAAACTCGTACACGGTTCCGTGACTGTAGCCACAGCGAATTACGCTACATGAGCTTTCATCAATGTAATAAACTGATTGACTATAATAAAATTAAGCTTTGCGTTAATAATAAAATCCTATCTAGAGTCTCTTCTTATAAATATTTAGGAATTTATTTCACCCCAGATTTATCACGGAGCCTTCACATAAAACATTTAGTTATTAAACTATCCCATTTTTTAGGCATTATTTATAGAGTCAATCATCTTCCGCGTAATGTTCTGCTAAATTTATATTTCACCTTCATAAATACAAATTTTGTTTTGGAATATGTTTATGGGGCTCGACCAACAGAAAAATATAAATCTTCTAATTAAGCTCCAAAAACGTTTTTTTACGCATACTATTAAATAAGCCCGCTATCTCTTCTGTCAGTTCAGAATTTAAAAACTTTAACTTATTAAAATTTTGAGAAGTGGGAATATACTGTGGATAAAGACATGATGCAAAAAAAGACGAACCTCTTGTCCACAAACGTTTGCGTCTAGATTTGGATTGCAATTTTAAAGGGAGGAAAAAGATTTTCGCAAAAAGTTCCAAATATCGCCAATAGATGGCAATGTGTGTGTAAAACGCTCAGAGGAAGGAAGAAACGCAAAACGCAACGGACTCTGGAGAACTGTTCAACCTCCTAAGCGTAAATTTGACTGTACTGCTTAAAATACGTATTATTTTAAAGATCGCAAGTTAATTGTGAAGTTGAGAAAACGCGATCTTTGGGAATTCATCATCGTCAGCAGATGTTTCTGCACTCTTCAGAGGAGTTATCCGTGCTAGGCGATTGGATATGTCGTATTTGATAGTGAAGGGTGGTTTACATGGACGCATGAACGCATGCGATGCTGCGATTCTGCGATGAATCGCATATCCCATGATGCTTCAGGCCGATTTACATGCACGCATGAACGCATGCGATACTGCGTCGAATCGCACGTCGCATGAAGTTCGAGGGGTTTTAACTTTTTAACGCTGCGTTACTGCGATTCAGGCCCCCTTTCCAAACAAATGTACTTCAACATATATATATCTCACATGTTTCGATGGTATCTGGCTATAAGAACCTCGTATTAATCTATTTCTTATAAAATGAATTAGAAATAATAAAAATTTTCTCATTATAATCTATTTTTTAAATTTTATCTTCTGTTTCAGATACTTTATTTTCGTTTTTGAAGCATCTCTTTCTTATTAATCATAAATTTATTATTTGTTTCTGGTTGTTCCATCGTTTTGGAAATAAGGGATCGATTGTCTTATTTTCTCACTTTTTTAATTGTTTGGAAAATTTAAATCTCTTTAAATTTAATATCGTTGGGGAAAAATTATTACATTTCATTAATTTGATTTTAATTTTAATTCCAATCCCAAAACACACAAATAAATTATAAACCAAAATTCTTAATATACAACAAAAATTACAGAAAATATTTTTGTACTGTATTTAAGAAATTTTGGTTTGTAACTTATATTTTGTATATTGGGTTTGAATAAATTTAAAATTAAATTAATTTTTTTTTTAATATTTTCCTTTCTTTCGACGAATTTTTAAAGTTTTTACAAATTGGTTTCATACAGCTTTACAAGAATTTCATACATTTCTAAATAGATTTAATACAATTTTATTAATAAAATTCAAACATCAAGTACTAATATTTGAAAAAATGGTAGGAAAATTCTGTGACCCGGATTCGTACCAGGAACCACGAGTTTTAATAGATTTAATACTTTTTTAAAAGAATATAATACCATTTTAAATGAATTACCGGTGAAATACCCCCTCAGTACAGAAATACGGAAGAATGATTTATTTTTTTTATTAATACAGTAAAACCTCGTTACAACGTACTTCAAGGGACCTGGAAATTTGTACGTTATTCTGAGGTGTACGTTATACTGAAACTGGGGGGGGGGGGGAGGGCTTGTGAAAAATGCATATATTCATAGAAAAACATAAGAATACATCAATGCATTTTATTTTATTCAATACAAATACACTGTAGGATATACAATATGTAGTGAAATGTTGAAATGAAAAATTCCCTGACTTTTCCCGGTTACATTCCCATACCTATCCCGATCGCATGCGACAATCGACAATCGAACATGCTAGATTGAGTAGCATGCAGAGATTTCCGGGTTACTGACCAACCAATGAGATGTGAACTCGGCTTAATTAGCCCATTGGCCCAGTTGCAGCTTTCGCATGGGCTGCATTGACCAATCAGTGCAAGACATGTGAACGATGTACGTTGTACTGAAGGGATAATTTAACCAAGGGGATGTAAAATTAGTACGTTATTCTGAAATGTACGTTAAAGTGAGGTACGTTATTCTGAAACTTTTTAGCATTAAAATACCTACGTTTGGGACGGGGATTTGAAATTTGTCCGTTATTCTGAAATGTACGTTAAAGTGAGGTACGTTGTAACGGGGTTTTACTGTACTATATTTATTTTAGTTTAACTATACAGTGTTTAACTGTTACTCTTTATGTTACATTTTGTTTGTTTACAATTTGTTTATGTTACAATTTTGTTTTCTGTAATTTAATTAAAATAATAAAAAATAAACTATTTGTGAATTTACTGAAACAAGATTTCAATAAAAATGTTTTTTCTTACTTAATTTTGGTAATTAAACTCCATTTACACTGAAATAAAACATATGTTATATTTATTTAAAATTGTATTAAATCTATTTAGAAATGTATGAAATTCACGAAAAACTGTAATTTATTGTTTTGAAGTAACCATGTTATCACACTCATTTATTTTTCTTATTCATTTTAATTTTATATATTTGCGAAAATAAGGGTTATTTTATAAGAAACAGATTGATATATTCTTGATTTCTGTAAGGAGCCATGAAAGTAAAGAAGGGGATCATGTATTAAACAACAGACATCGAGGACTCCACTTTATTTGCTGTTCTCTTTGCAGAAATAGCACCCCCTCCCCTGTCGGTCCAGCGGAAGCACCGACACTGCTTCTTTAGAGATTGTCAGTTAAATCACATCAAGGAGCTTTATATCAAGATATATGGACAGTCTAGTGATATATTTTTTCTAGATGGCTAAAAACTTCATTAAAAAAGGCACGAAGATACATCGTCGCTGATGCTTCGCTAAACTAGACGCCATGTTGCTTCGAGAACTTTTCAACCCATGAGCACTTGCGCAATGAGAATCGGAGCGAACGCATGCAGTGTATGTAAACCGGAGCCTCCATTTTGCAGACGCAGCGTTTCATCGCACCGACGCACATCGGCTATTCGGACAACGCACCATCGCAGTATCGCATGCGTTCATGCGTCCATGTAAACCACCCTTGACTGAGAAAAGTTATTTTATGCATACAAAATCATCTTGCGACAATGCTTAAACAAGGAGATTCAGAAAAACGACATTTAGTTTTTGGTAAGCATAGAAGTTGGCGATTCCTGGTCTAGGAATCTCCAATAGGTGAAGCCAGGAATTTATGAAGAGGTGAGGCCTCTTTTTATTTGTAGATAGTTAAAACCTCTCAAATTTGAGATTCAGACTACTCTCAAGACACTCCAATACAATCTTCACAAACCCCTGCTTGGCGCAATTTTTGTAACTTTTATAATAGACTTATGCTACTCAGCATTTTCATTCCGCAACAGGATACATAGTTCAGGCAATTTTTATGCAAGACAAGAGCACCTTCGTGTGTCGCATGGTAATACAAAATTATTATGCCATCATTTCACTGAAAAAAGTGTGATTAATCGTTGTTTTTGTCCCCTGGTATTAATCCATGTGATTATGAAAGTCAAAATCTATCATGGAATTTCCTAATCGTGCAACCTTAAAGGACAATCTAACTCACCGAATGGAATTTGTGATCCATAAAGATGGCCACCAAATCGATCAGTATCTACCTCAACGCCAGACAATAATTACGAGTCGTGTAAACTTTTTAGTTAATGTGTCATGGAGATGTATGAGTGAGGTCGTGATGATAGAATACAATAGACAGAGTAATTAAAAGTTAACTGAATATTTAATTAACAATTAAAATAGATTCAAGTTAACAGTTTGAAAAATAATTTCTTCAGCCAAAAATTGTTTTTCTTTGATAATTCAAAAATTCGTAAATAAGAATTACAATATAAATTTTTGATCTTCATGCTTGCGCCTAGAAAGCGTCATGTGCTCCTTTTGTACAAGAACCCTAATAGTAGTCGCTGATGGAGCCAGTTAATAGATGAGCCGCAAACCTGAATCGCAATGAGAAATAACATGCAAGAATGAATATTCAGTAATTTGTTAAATAAGCTAATTTACTCTAAATACTAAAATAAGTTCGGATATACTCGGGAAGTGTTCTTACTGTGTTTACCCGTCGAGCCTACCTCGCGGCACGCAACGCACGTGCCATCGATGTAACGCGGTTTCGCGCTACTCGCACTTGGAGTAAGAGATGTTGTGCTCCTGGCGGACTTGTGATCGAACACTTGCTGGTGGCTGGCCTTCTCGAAATCTGCACTGACATCCGTTGTGGGAACTTGTTCGTCTATGGCCGGATCAGCTGCTGTACCTTCGTGGTATTTTGAAGAACCAGAAACCTCGCTGGTGTTGGCAGAATCGAATGCAACTTCGAATCCGATATTGTCTATGCAATTAATGTCTTGGACGGAGTTGCTATTCTCTGATTATATTGCGTCGAACTCAGGAGAAGTTTGTTTGTCGGTTTCATCTATGAAGGCACCAAACTTTTCATACCATGATAATGTGGAAAGATTGCTATTAGCATTTACCTTTAAGCACGGGTATGCTTTATCATTGAACTGACTCGTGTCATCAGAGGTATCCGAGCTTCTTGGTTGTCGGGTTCTCTCGCTTGCCGGGCGATATGCTGAGAGGCTGACCGTGCAAGGTTCTCGAGTTAACGAAGCCGACGCTGAAAGACCATAAGTTCGGGTGCAAGAAAAGAAATACTCTGTTTTGTAATAATTACCACTCGATCTTCTGATTCCTCGCCGCTGCACGTGTCTATTAGTCCTGCCCGATGCTGTTGGAGCTGGAGTGGATGGCGATTGCTCCAGCGAACACCCTTGCATAGTTCTTAGATCAGGGTCCTCAGGCGCACTACTCCTATAGGCCCATTCGCACACCGGGACATCAGAAGACCAACGGAAAAGTAAGATGTAATGTTTGGTCTCCTCCAATGACCACACAAAGACGTTTGAACGATGAAAAACGCCTTCTAAATAAAAACGGATCGAGCCGTGACCATTCGTGAAGGAGAAAGGACCTTAGCTGAATGGCCACTTTCATCCAGACGATCGAGAGGGATAGAAAATCTCTCTGCGATCTGCTCCATCGAGCCATCCAAAGTTCTTTGTTGAGGAATGCGATGAAAATAGCTAGGTCCGATTTCAAAGCCTCCTTGACAGTGTTCTCCTTTTTACCGTATATGGACTCTATTCACTGACAACAAGTGTCAGTGAGGTGTGTTACCCGCCTTGACAAGAACTTTCGGTTTCCCACCTCCATGTTTGTCAAGGTGAGGTCATAGATAAGACTCATATCTTGCCACTTCTGACTTCGAAATGCCTATTCACCTGGCCTTCCAGGGATGTTCTTAAATGTTTAAACTGTGCTATAGTGAATTGTATATTGGGGACTGACAACAAGCGACATCCGCTCCGTGCAGAGTATGTGTTTGCCCCCTTTGGGAGAAGAAAGTTAGGTGTATCAGATTAGTTGCGATAATACGGGTTTTCCTTCACCCTCCGCGATCTGGACGAATTTTGTGTTTTTTCATCTACGCTTCTTTTTCAAGGTGAATAGGCTACCAATACTTCCTTTGTTGCCAGTGATTATCAACTGTTGTCAACCTGACCTATATAAGACCTTATGGCATTTTTACTGCTTTACACCTCATTAGTCCTAAGGACTAGGGTCTCTTCGCCTTTCATGGTTTTCCCAGCCGTCTGATCAAGGGTGACAAGTGACATCTGTCACCTATATCCAGTTCATCCTTGGGCAGCAATTTTGAAGGCATTGAAATTGTTTGTCTTCGAACGAACTCTTTCTTTAATTATCAATGGCGATTACTGCATCATGGATTTTATTCCCTCCAACGTCTCCATCAATGAAAGGTGGTCACATCTGCTGGATGTCTTCTTTGTGGCGTAGATGAGACCGTACGACATTTTCTGTGAGCGCCAATTCGCTCAATCTATTTGGGTTCGTCTGAAGCAACAGTAGGGGTTGGTGAGCTTTTCATATCAGTCTGTATGCTTCTTTTTAGATGAATCCTCCGGCGAGGCTTTGAAATTGGATTTGGCAGGTATATTTCTCTCGGCTTCTAGGTGAGGGTGATAGAGGGATAAAATCTAAGCAACATTTACCTCTTTCATTTTTTCTCTGGGGCATTGTTTTTGAGATAAAAAAGTTGAAATCCTACTTGCAGGAAATAGTTGTTTGGAATCTGCGGAGACACTTAAAGATATTGGTAAACGAGACACCAGTGGAATCCGATGAAGAGCTGGTAGCCGGAATCGCCATAGCTGCGGACCAGATTCGCGAAGAAGCAGGAACTTTTGAACTTTTTACGTCAGTCCATGCGAGGACGTTGTGAAGCCTGCATTCATGCCAGAGGGAGTGAATTAGAACACTTATTATTGATGAAAATAGGAAAGAAAATTCCACAGCCTTGGTTCGAACCAGGAACCTGCTCACCATGCAGACGCGCCAACCAATTGCGCCACTGTGGACATGGAAGCATTAACGCTATTTACATGTCCTTAGGGCTGGTTGGAGCAGTACCCAGTTCGTAGATTTTTATTTATTTTATAAAAATTTTGTATTACGAAAAATTCTAATAAAAAGCAATTCATTAGAAGCGTCATATACTATTTTATGTTTGTGCAAGATTTTAACACTGTTTCTTTAGTAACAAAAAAGTTATCGATTTTTGGTCCGAACTTTCCTACTGCGTGTAATCATTCTGCGTATTGGAACTTTTAAAGTTTTGAACCCAATTTTATCAATGAAGACAAAGAGATAGAGAGTGGGTCTTGAAGACCTTCCTATTCTACTCTTTGAAGGTCTTTAAGAATCCGAAATCAAATTTCAGAAATTCAAAATTTTTAGTGCACAAGCAAAGTCTTGGGAGCGGCAGTCCTATGGAGGCAGAGTCTGTAAGTATTTATTGATAAATATTGTATTTTTGAAATTATGACTTCGGATTCTTAAACACATGAAAAATTAGAATAGGAATATTTGTAAGACACGCTCCCTATCTCTTTGACTTCATCGATAAAACTGGGTTCAAAATTTTATAAGTTCTACACTTTCAGGGCCTCTGTCTCCTAAACGGTTGGATCAATTGAAAAAACACCAAGAATAAAACATTTCTTGAAAATTGTGTACAATCTGAATATAAGATTAAAAATAGTAGATTAGAAATATACTATTTAAGATTTCAAAGTATCCCCCCCCCCAACTAATGAATTTCCCCCACGAAATAACTCACTATTGATGACGGACATTTTTTCGTACAATGCTTAATTTCCAAGATATCTGCCATGTTACCAGACTTTTCGGCACCCTGTATATCAAACAACTTTGAATGACGTGTCATGAATGAATATAAATTAAAATTATTGATAGTATAAATTGGTTGAAAAGCACCTGGGATTTAGTGGAACCATTGTGGTTCACTGAAACTTTCTATGCTAATATGTGGCATGTAATATATCAAAACACTTCGAATGATGCGTCATGAGTTTATATATCGTAATGATAATCCAAATTGGTTCATTTGAAGTTTCAATACTAAGATATGACATGTTATATATCAAACAACTTGGAATGACGTGTCATAAATGAATACAACGTAAAATTAATGATAGTTGAAATTGTTTTAAAGGCACCTGGTTCAGTGGAACCATTATGGTTCATTGGGACATTCAATCCTGAGATATGGCAAGTTATATATGAAACAACTTGGAATGGTGTGTAATGAATGACTACAACATAAAATTAATGTTAGTCGAATTGGTTCGAAGGCACCTGCTTTAATGGTACCCTTATGGTTCACTGGAACTTTATATGCTAAGATATGGCATGTTATATATCAAACAACTTGGAATGATCTGTCAATAATGAATATAAAGTCAGATTATTGATAGTCGATATAGGATCAAAGGCGCCTGGTTTAGTGGAACCATAATGGTTCATTGGAACTTTCAATGCTAAGAAATGGCATGTAATATATCAAACAACTTGGAATGAGGTGCCATGAATGAATATAATGTAAAATTAATGATAGTTAAATTGGTTTCAAGGAATCTGGTTTAGTGAAACCATTGTGCTCATTGGAACTTTCAATACTAAAACATGGCATATAATATATCAAACACCTTGGAATGATATGTTATAAATTAATATAATGCAAAATTCTTGATAGTTAAAATTGGTTCAAAGGCACCTGGTGCATGTAAATACAGGGTGGGCAATGTAACCTCCTTTTTTGAAATGTGCACAATTCAGGCTGTAGCGGCTGCAGCGGGACAGGAATGGTCTTATTCCACAGGCGTAGTTCTAAAGTTTTGTTCTCTTCCAGTTCAGTCACCATGATGCGTCGGAACAGAGAAGTGCGAGCGTTTGCTGCAGAGGCCTGTTTTTCGAACGGTGCATCTGTGATGGCAACCCAGCGCGCCTTTCGACGGTGGTTCAGTACACCCCGTTGGGCCGTGTTCCGGACGGAATATAAGTTGTTACATGGGTCACTACGTTCAGACAAACATCGAGTACGACAAGCCGAACATCTGGATTCCCTTGGCCAATCAGATCACGTGTGAACATTGAGGCAGTGAGAGCTTCCAACTTGCGATCCCCATGGCATTCTGCGCGCAAACATGCGTTTGCCCTTGGATTTTCCGATCGTTCAATGAGGCGAATTCTTCACGATGACCTCCATTACCATCGTTACAAGCTGGCGATTGTGCAGGAACTCTCCGAATGCGACTTCAATTTCCGGGGGAAATCATGTGAGGTACTTCTCAAAAACATTCCTGAGGACACAATTGATTTTATCAGTGATGAAGCCCATTTTAACTTAACTGGATGAGTCAACAAACAGAACATGCGCTACTGGACCGACAACAACCCCCGAGAATTGCATCAAACGCCTTTGCATTCATCTAAATTCACAGTGGTGTGTGCAATTTCCTCAGCTGGGGTTAATGGTCCTGGTTTGTCGAAGAAAATGAGGTAACAGTGACAGTGAATTCAGACCAGTATGTGAACATGTTGGAGGAAATTTTTTAAACGACTTCATGAATTGAACTTAGGGGTCACTTGGTTCGAACAGGACGTAGCAACGGCTCACACTTCAAAGGCATCAATGGCTATTTTGATGGAACACTTACCGGAGTACCTCATCTCATTAAGGGGCGATTTGGAATGGCCAACCCGCTCCCCCTATTTGATCCCTTGCGCTTTTTATGTTTTTTTTTTTTGAAATGCCGCGTTTATGTTAACTGATCAAGGACCCTGCAAGACCTGAAAGCCAACAACCGGGCAGAAATTGCCGAATACCCCATGCAATGAGCAACGCCAGAAATCGGCTTATTCAGTGTATGGACCAGGGAGAGCGTCATCTACCTCATATGATTTTCAAGACTGTCTAAAACAAAACTTTAAATACGTACCTAAATTATAAATGAAAGATAAAACAAAATGGGTTTTATTGCGTTTTGAAATCAGGAAGTTATGTTTCCCAACCTCTATATCAACAACTTGGAATGATGTGGCATGAATAATGTGTAAAGTTAATGATAGTCGAAATTGGATCAAAGGCACCTGGTGTAGTGGAAACATTATGGTTCATTGGAAATTTCAATTCTAAAATATTGCATGTACTATATCAAACAACTT
This sequence comes from Rhysida immarginata, assembly GCA_023313115.1. Taxonomy (NCBI): domain Eukaryota; kingdom Metazoa; phylum Arthropoda; class Chilopoda; order Scolopendromorpha; family Scolopendridae; genus Rhysida; species Rhysida immarginata. The sequence goes on from JAHWFO010036886.1 coordinate 5,672,008, forward strand.
GATTGGTTAGTTGGATTGGTTTGTTTGGTATTAACGTCCTTTTCAACTGCTATGGTCATTTCCAACTTGAAATGATGTGTAAAGATGAATACAACGTAAAATTAATGATAATTCAAATTAGTTCAAAGGTACGTGGTTTAATGGTATCATTGTGGCCCATTGGAAACTTTTAATGCTAAGATACGACATTAATGATGCGGAATGAATGACTACAACCTTAAATTAATGATAGTAGAAATTGGTTCCAAAGCACCTGGTTTAGTGGAACCATGATGGTTCATTGGAACTTTCAAAGTACGATATGGCATGCAATATTATCAAACAACTTGGAATGATGTGTCATGATTGAATATAACGTCAAATTAAGAACAGTCGAAATAGGATCAAAGATGCCTGGTTTACTGGAAACATTATGTTTTAATGGAACTCTCAATTCTAATATATGGAATGTCATATATAAAACAATTTGGAATGACGTGTCGTGAATGAATATAACGTCAAATTATTGATAGTCGAAATAGGATCAAAGGCACCTGGTTAGGTGAACAATTACGGCTCATTGGAACTTTCAATGCTAAAATATCGCATGTAATATATCAAATAACTTAGTATGATGTGTCATGAATAAATAAAACTTGAGTGAAAATAGGATTAAAGGCACCTGGTTTAGTGGAACCATTATCGTATAACAGAGGGACATCAGGAGTTCCAACTAGTTTCGCCATTTATT
>JAHWFO010036886.1:5677737-5732027 GCA_023313115.1 Rhysida immarginata
AATAAATGGCGAAACTAGTTGGAACTCCTGATGTCCCTCTGTTATACTGTAAGGCCACCACCTGTTTAGTTAATAGGAGCAGTATTATGATCCATCCTTCCACCGATATGGAACCATTATGGTTCATTGGAATTTTCAATGCTAAGATATGGCATGCAATATATCAAACAACTTGGAATGATGTGTAATAATGAATACAACATAAAGTTAATGATAGTTCAAATTTGTTCAAAGTTACGTGGTTTAATGGTATCATTATGGTCCATTAGAAACTTTCAATGTCAACATAGGACAGTTGAAAAGTATGGTTTCGCGAATGGTTTAGTTTAGTCTTTCGGTACTTGGTTATGTCATTTCTTAATGGTTTATTAATCCTAAACGTTTTTCATGTGCTCATTTTAGCTGTGTATTAACTGTCAGATGAATCAAAATTTCGAATTTCAGCTCGAGCAACGAAAAAAGCTTTCATTTTATATAGAAAAATTTCATGTTGAAAATTCAAAAAGATTTCTTTTAAAAAGCTCCCAATGCATAGCGTCTCCAAATATGGCCCTTTAGTAGAACCTAAAACATGTATTTTTTCTATATAAATTCTGAGCTTTTTACATGTGTTCTTTTTCTGAATATTCACACACAGAAATTGCAACATTTCATGAAAAACAGCCCGAGCAGCGCCGGGTAAACAGCTAGTCTTATATATAAAATGCTAACTCCTGCTCCATGCCCGTTTCCACAGTCTAAAGCAACAATCCAGCCTTTATTGTTTTCAACAAACGAAAAAACATTGATTGTTAAATTCCAAATAAATACTGACGTCATAGTTTATTTACTCGCAGCCGAACTTGGTTGCGTTTTTTACTACCGGGTGGGCAAGAAATAACGTGAGGTGTTCAGAGCTCGCTAGCGGGAATTTTATTAGGCCAAATGCAGTACATTTTGGTGTATATACTTAGTGGAACATGCGGTTTCGATTTCTGCAAAAAAAAAAAAAAAAATAGTACCAAAAGTCGCCATAGGGGGCGCTTATTTCAAGAAAACAATGAATACATTTGCATAAGCGCGTTCCGTGTTGAGCAATCATGACAATAAAAGGCAAGGCTGAGGATTTCCCATCATTCACGACGATGACGCTTACTCTGCCTGACCGGGCGTTATTAATCAAGTTGTTTTATCAGAAGAGCGACAATGCAAGTGCGATTGAAAACGTTACGAAGAGGACCGATGAGCATAACTAACTTACGGAAAATGATTGAACGATTTGAATCTACCGGAACTCTAGGAGTGCAACCAGGCCGGGGACGCAAACGAATCAGGCAGCAACACGTTGAAGAAGTTGCAACTGCTGTTGTGGAACAGAACAGGAGATGACTACTGTGCAGGGTACCAGCAGTGCACACGCAATAGCACGCCAAACAGATATCCCATATTCGACGGTGAGGAAAATATTGCATAAAATATTGACATTTTATCCCTATAAACTCACACCTGCTCAACAATTGCTTCCTGGAGATGAACGTACCCGAACTGACTTTTCGTTGAGATTTTTAGCACGTATGGAAGTGGATGATGCATGGCCATGGCAAATTTTATGGAGTGATGAGGCACATTTTTATTTGAATGGTGATATCAATACCCACAACTGCCGTATTTGGGCTGCATCAAATCCACAAGTGTGTCTGCCAACTCCTATGCATTCACCGAAACTAACAGTATGGTGCGGCTTTACTGCTTCTTTCATCATCGGCCCGTAGTTTTTTGAAGAAATCCGTCCCCGTGGACCGGTGACTTGTTCCGTCAATTCTGCCAGGTATGCCGATATGCTTGAGAATTTTGTGATACCACGATTGCAGGAAAAGGGTTGTCTGGATTCTACCATTTTTATGCAGGATGGTGCGCCACCGCACATCGGACGTCAGGTGCAGCAGATCTTGCGAGAACATTTTTCAGACAACAGAATAATTAGTCGTGCATTTCCCATGGTATGGCCACTCAGGTCGCCTGATCTCAACCCTTGTGATTTTTGGTTATGGGGATATTTGAAAAGCCTTGTGTATCAAGCACATGTTCCTGACCTCAGTATTTTGTTGTTCAGTGGCCTCATGGCCATCTGTGTCATTAACATCTCCGTTAAACTTATGCTATCTAATTCTTTCGGTCTCTCATCATATTTTTGATTCATGGATTTAGTCTGTTGAATTTTCATTTAAAACTTCTTTCTCCATCACTGCAAATCTCTTCTTAGCTTTGTGTCTGTTCTGGACAAAAGGTTGAAATGTTAGCAATTAATCTACAAATGTGGCTGATCAAAGGGTTGAGTTTGAAGATACTACATCCTGCCTCTTATGCACACATCTACACCGTGTCTAATAGTTTTAAATTTGTTCTACAGTGACTATACAGCAAGATATCATTCACATTGGACTAATAAAACTGATGGAGCAAACAGATCACGCTACTGTTACGTGGGTACTTAAAGTCCTTCTCAAACTTAAATTTATTACAAACATTACATGAATATCGAAATTTATTGTTTATGAATATAAAACGAAATATGAATTCAATCTCCCAAATTTTCGCATATATGTTGCTCCGTACATAAATCATATCTGATGAAGATTCTGTTAATGTTGACGGTTATGGCTCGTTATGGACTTCCATGGGTTGAATTCTATCACATCATGTTATTTGCGTCGAATTCTCAGTTATTGGCGCTTACGTATCGAGCTATAGTTCATATTGGCGACGCGGCGCCTTATATTTGAGGCGCTCTGAGCCCTTTGACACTCAACATCGGACATCCGGGTCTTCATGGATTCCCCATCTCGCGATCTATTTTCCTGTGACAGTTTCTATAATTTTTCTACTATTTATTAGGCATAAATTTGGAAATTCTGTATTTTTTGCGAAATTTCCACACTTTGAAGGCCGATATCTTGAACACTATTAAATATAGAGGTTTAATTTTTAAGCCATTTTATAAAGCGCAGAAAGATAAAACAAATGACACCTCAAACGTCGTGTAGCACAAAGGATGCCGGAGCTAGACTAATTTAATATCCTTATAGAGGAGATTTTCTGACTCAACTTTGCACTGCTATTACGTCAGCCATTGAGATCAGCACGAAGTCAGTGATGGTTTACAACATGCTTTATTCTATACTCTATCGAATGCGATATAGTACATCCTTCTATCATTAATAGTTTTCATGTTATTAAAGTTTTCGTGATCAACACTTTTCGTGACATTCACGATTGTAATCGTGGCATCCTAGTCTCGAAACGTAAGACGTATTCTATGTCAAAAGGTGACGAGGAATGCGGACTACGTCTTTCAAGACCGTTCAAGAATGTTTGGGGTCGAACATGAACTTCTGGTCTAAGGACTTTTGGCCTCCTCATTCGCCCGTCCTCAACCTCTTGACTACAGGGTGTGGGCGCATATCGAGAGTAAGGCCTGCAAGATCCGTCACAGCAACATCGACCAGCTGAAAGCATCTGTGAACCGCGTGTGGACAACGCCTCCTAAAGATAAGGCCTGAGCGCGAAAACGTCATACATTGTTACATCTTCATCCGAAGATACGTTTAATCGCATTTCTACCAATAATAAGCCCTGAAATGCGATTAAACGTATCTTCGCATGATGATGAAACAATGTCTAACGTTTTCGCGCTCAGGCCTTATCTTTAGGAGGCTTTGGTGTGGATCGCCATGAAGAAAGACTACATCCGTAATGTTTGTCGGGCGTTTAGACCTCGCCTAGAGCGAGTGCTTGCCGCCGATGGCGGTAACATCGATTAATATGCACTGTGTATACACCAAAATCAATTAACAATAAAAACGGTGTCTAACTGCATCATACACATAGTTATGCCATTTTTGCGGAGGTCCTCACATGTGTAACAGAACTTTTGCGAAACGCGGTAAGCTCTCCTGATTTCTTATCTGATTATATCCGTAAAATAATCAAGAAAATGAAATACAATCGGTATCCGAAACATGTTAGTAATAAAGTTAAAATTCGTAGTTTTCATAACGAAAAAATCAACTATAAGCATTTTCTTTCTTCAAATTCTTTAAAGAGAGCCTCCCTGGTATACGATCATCATTTTGACCAAATTAAGAAATGTTTTAAAGTAGAAGTTCAAATTATACCTAAAATTAAAAATATGCTGAAGAAGAGATTGGTCAATGTGCATATTTGTAAGAGATAAAGGAATTACAATTGTTAACAATAATTTCGAAGGATTAAAAAACTATATAATGAAACGGAACAGTTCCGTAATTTGGTGGATAATGGCAATGTGATAAGAAATTCCCTGTTACAATTGTGATTTAAAGTATGTTGGCCAGTCAGGCCACACCTTATTTTCTCGTTTGGAGGAACATAAAAGGGCGGTTAGATTTAATTATGCTAATAACGCTCTTGGCAGACACTATTTCGCTTTAGTTCATGCTATTAATTGGGAAGATATCAAAATATTAAAATAAGAAAATAACCTTAAATAAAGACTTATTACAAAAGATTTTGATTTATAAAGCGGAACACTTCCTGGCAAAAGCATCATATGAACTCAGCAGTCACCGGTCAGGTGAGTTTCTTTTAAATAATTATTACTTTCTCATTTGTTGTTTTGTATCATTTTCCTTTTTTTTCTGACGATGAACACAGGTCGTTCGAAAACGTTAAAATGAGTGTTACATTACACATGCTTTAACCTTCTTTTTTATTTATTTATCCGTTATTGATATTGTTTATTGGCTTGGGAATTTTTATCCCCATTTAAAATTTTTAACTATTTTCTTACATCAAAGTCGTCATGCTTGGTTGAGTGTATGCTTGTGTTGAGTATCATATCATTTTCCCACATAGAACTGTCATCTTTGCGAGAAGTGGATTATGTTCTACAAGTTTTCCTCGCCATTTAACAACACTGAAATGGACTATGATAACTGGGGCTCCTGTCAACATACGACACAATTTTTGGATTTTATAGAAATTCAGCTCAATAAGGGGGAGGGGGGGGGATTATCTCATTGACTAGTTGTAAACATTTTTATTTTAATTAAATATTCCAAATTTTGAATTTCCCATAAATTCTTTAGTTTATTGTTTTAAATTTTTCTTAGTGTTGGCTGTTAAAGATATTTAACTTTGGGGATTTTTAAACTATGTAATGATAGTTCTATTCCCAATGTTATCTAAGCGTGATTCTTTCGACAGTTCGTTGGAGAAAACTCCTGCATCTCTAAACTTCATTTTGGTATTAAATGAAAGATCTTAGTCTGTAGATTTGTCAAAGTTAGTTTTTTGTCCATAATTACTATTAATTAGCGGTAATTTACAATTCAAAATTGATTACGCTGGCAAATGAAAGAATTCTGTCCACAATGACGTCATAATCAACAATTTTAAATTTAAATGTGTTCAGTCTCCTTTTAATGGGGAAAATCGCAAAATTAATAAAAACAAAAAAATAAATAATAAATAAAGTCACCAATCTTGAAAAACGATGAAGAAACTTGTGAGATGGAAGAAAACTCAAAGGATGTAGTCTATTGAAGATGTTGTTGATAGCAGAAATAAACCCAGTCTATTGAGGATGTAGATGAAGTCTTGTGAAGATAATGTTGATAGTGGAAAACGATACTCTTGAAGGAAGTGTTGGTTTTGAAATACAGATGAAATTTTGAAGAGGGTGATCCAAATATTTGGGACAAAATTTATATAAAACGTTTCTCATCATCAGTAGGATAAAACATTTTTGAATGGTGAAAACAGTTGAAATAAGAATTTAACAATTGATATAAAGATGATGAAGCTCAGTTGGTTGTAATTGTTGGTTGTGATTGTTGGCTATTGTATACTAGGGTAATTGTTGTTTAAAAGTAGTGTCCATTTATTGTTTATCTCTATTGATGGCTTGGCTAAATTTTTGTTATTTGTAATGATATTTATTGTTTCTTTAATTAATCTTTTTTTATAATTCTCTTCTTTTCCAATGAGAAAAATTAATCATTTAAACTCCTTAGATCAATAATTCATAATCAACAAGTTTGCTAGCATTGATGATCAAATTAACAACAATCACATAAACAATTAACGATAACAATAAACAACAATACAAGCAAACAGATTTTTAATTAAAGAGATGGAGATGCGTTGTTTACCGTCAAATTTTGATGGGATCCATCTAGTATTTTCTTAAAATTGTAATCATGATACTATTTTTAAAAATTTTCTTTAAATATCAGTAAATCAGATGGTTAAATCAATGTCCATTCACTTTCGGATTATCTCAGAAATGCAAATTTATGAAAGTATCCAAGTGCAATAAATACGGCAGAGTAAACCATAGGTCGCATTACACACTTTTGCAAACCTCGCTAAAAGAACTCTTTGTTATCGTTGATTTTGCGTTTAATATGGACCACAGACGTCAAATTGATCTTGTTATGAAAGGTAGAATAATCGGAAGACTCGAAGCAGGACAGTCACAAACGAAAGTCTCCAGAGAGCTGAATGTTCCATAAAGTATAATTTCCAAACTTTGGAGACTCTTCTAAGACGAAGGAGATATTACACGATGACCTGTCGAAGATCGCCGAAGGGTTACAACCACTCAGCAGGACCGGTATTTGCAATTAACTGCAATACGTCACAGGACCCAACTTGCCAGGCAGGTGGTCTAAATATAATCACTTTATAGGAAGAGTACCGCATTTGAGTGAACTGTGCCGCAAGGCTTCGGATTGGCTTTTCGGTATCACGTGGCATAATCGCAGCCATTTTGAGTTTTCCCGGGTGAATGCTTGCTAATCGTTTCTATGTACTTCAGTGAGCTTTGAAACTTACTTGGGAGCACTTGAGACTTTAATCAACAAATAGTAAGTTTCAATCGATAAACAGAAACTACTTTATCGATAGCAGTTGCATGCATTAATAATAAACAGAGTTTTCCTAAGGTTTAGAGATGAATAATTTCGTCAATTAGCTTTTGCTTTATCCGGGACATTTTACCAAATTGTTGAGCGATAAACTGCACTAAATCCAGTAGAAAAGGGAAATTAATGTTTTACATTCCAACTGGGAAGAGCAAACATCCATGCCCCCGGCGGGATTCGAACTGCAAAGCCTACGCCCCAGCCCTCTCGGCCACCGGGCCGGCCCCGTCCACTCTAAATAAAGTATATCATTGAGATTTGATTTAAGCAGTCCAAAAACGATGTGAAAATGAAAAAAAAAAAAAAAAAGGAAAAAAATAAACATTAACTTGTCTATTTTTTTAAATTTCAAATTCATAAATACCATGTAAAACCTAAAATTCTTTCTACATTCATTTGAATTAAATATTAAATTTATGAAATTTTATAAGTTAACGAAATACAGATTATATTTTGTTACTAGCAAAGGTACCCGGCGTTGCCCGGGATAATTACACTTGGATGTAAACAGAACAATCTCAAAAAATTAAATTAAATTTTGTAATATCTTAAAAATAAACACATGAAAATGCTTAGAATTAATACAGTAAAAATTCTTTATGAAAATTCGAAAAAAATCTTTTTAAAGGCTCACAATGGCTGGACCTCTCCAAGGATGCCACTGCTAGTCTAAATAATTTCTTACTCACGTAATCTTACCTCAGATGTATACTTAGTGTTGTTGCAGTTTCCTTTATTCTTTCGATGTCTTGAAGCAAAAATTGGCCATTCATCACTTTGTGTAGTCCAGCGGTCGCCGAATTCTTCTATTTACTGAGTTACCATTTGCTCAATACAGCACGGAACTAAAGGAGTGCTTCCTCTATCGTCTTTCACTCTTTCTCAATAGTCTGCTAACTCATTATCTCCAGTTACTGATCATTTTTAAAGATTTTCAAGAAATTGTTAAGTACTAAGAACTCTCTTTTCTAAGAAAAGCCTGAATAACAGGAATTCTATGCATTGTTATTACATCATCATTTTATGTTCATTGTTATAATTCTTGGAAAGATTGCTTTAACATTACATCATCATTCTGTGCTCATTGTTATTGGTGAATTGCGCATTGAGACCATTGTTGATGCGAACACAATGAGCCTATTGTTGCACAAACTTCGCCTTGCATTGTTGGTCATGAGATATATGTTGTTGGTTCATACAGTGTGTTTGTGAATTGCGTGCTGATACCATTGTTGATACTTATTGTTGTACAAACTTTGCCTTGCATTGTTGGTCATGAGATATTTCTCATTAATATGAGATATTTCTCATTAATATGCCCTGCCATAACCATGAATATCGATTTTTTATCGATAATTATTATTTTTCTGAAATCTGAGGTAGACAGTGACCTTCCTCATGCTTTTAAGGTCATGTATGCGAAATTTCATCAAGATCGGAATAAAACTGTAGATTTGTATAAAAAACGTACAGACCCACAGACAGACCCACAAACATCCTTCTTTATATATATAGAGACTAGAAGAGGTACCCGGCGTTGCCCGGGATAATTACACTTGCACAAACTTTTCCTTTCATTGTTAGTCATGAGATATATATTGTTGGTTCATGCAGTGTGTTTGTGAATTGCGTGCTGATACCATTGTTGATACCTATTGTTGTACCAACTTTGCCTTGCATTGTTGGTCATGAGATATTTCTCATTAATATGCCTTGCCATAACCATGAATATCGATTTTTTATCGATATTTATTATTTTTCCGAAATCTGAGGTAGACAGTGACCTTCCTCATGCTTTAAAGGTCATGTATGCGAAATTTTATCAAGATCGGAATAAAACTGTAGATTTGTATAAAAAACGTACACACAGATCCACAGACCCACCCACAGACAGACCCACAAACATCCTTCTTTATATATATAGACTAGAAGAGGTACCCGGCGTTGCCCGGGATAATTACTTGGATGTAAACAGAACAATCTCAAAAAATTAAATTAAATTTTGCAATATCTTAAAAATAAACACATGAAAATGCTTAGAATTAATACAGTAAAAATTCTTAATGAAAATTCTCTAAAAATTCTTTTTAAAGGCTCACAATGGCTGGACCTCCAAGGATGCCACTGCTATTTTAAATAATTTCTTACTCACGTAATCTTACCTCAGATGTATACTTAGTGTTGTTGCAATTTCCACTCTTCTCTCGATGTGTTGAAGCAAAATTTGGCCATTCATCACTTTGTGCAGTCTAGCGGTCGCGGATTCTTCTATTTACTTGCTTCCCATTTGCTCAATACATCACGGAGCTAAAGGAGTGCTTCCTCTCTCGTCTTTCCACTCTTTCTCAATAGTCTGCTAACTCTCCATTGTCTCCATTTACTGATCATTTTTAAAGATTTTCAAGAAATTGTTAAGTACTAAGAACTCTCTTTTCTAAGAAAAGCCTGAATAACAGGAATTCTATGCATTGTTACAAATTGAAACTTATCCATATTGCATTGTTATAATTCTTGGAAAGGACTGCTTTATCATTGCATCATCATTTTGAGCTCATTGTTATTGGTGAATTGCGTGTTGAAACCATTGTTGATACCTATTGTTGCACAAACTTTTATTTGCATTGTTGGTCATGAGATATATATTGTTGGTCCGTGCAGAGTGTTTGTGAATTTCGTGTTGATACCATTGTTGCAAAAACTTTGTCTTGCATTGTTGGTCATGCGATATTTCTCATTAATATGCCCTGCCATAACCATGAATATCGATTTTTTATCAATAATTATTATTTTTTCGAAATCTGAAGTAGACAGTGACCTTCCTCATGCTTTGAAGGTCATGTATGCGAAATTTTATCAAGATCGGAATAAAACTGTAGATTTGTATAAAAAACAGACCCACAGACAGACCCACAGACAGACCCACAGACGCACAGACCCACAAACATCCTTCTTTATATATATAGAAGATTGGTGACCTAAAAAAAAAGAAGTGATGTAACAATTTAATTTGAGCAGTAGAGTTATCTTTTATTTTTACCACGTTAAATATATTAAAAACCTATTTATCGTGTATTAAGTATAATGCGGCGTGAATACTTTGAAAAAATGTTCACAAAACAACGTGATCTCCATACTGTCCTTTGTATGCAGAGAAGAATTAAACTCAAAATGGCGTCGCTCAAGACGATTGCGATACTCTTCTTATAAAGTGACTCTAGGTCTAACCAACTTGAGGCAACACCTCCTAGAAAGAAAGCCTCACAACTGAAACGTCGTATATTGTTACATCATCATAATTCGACCATTGTTGATCATATTTCTACCAATCATAAGCCCTAAATTTGGTCGACTTATGATGATGTAACAATGCATGACTTTTCAGTTGTGAGGCTTTCTTTCAAGGAGGTGTTGCTTGAGGCCGCCTCAGGAACAAGAATTTCCTAAACTGCTCTTCGCCAGGAGTGGGACTTGTTGCCGAGCTCTAGAACAATCTCATTGAAAGCATGGAACGCAGGTGTGGTCGCTAGGGGAGACCATATCGCATATTAGCACCATTTTCCCCATGTTTCATGCGCATAAAAACTATTTTCTTTTCCTCTGTTTTCATAAACTTTTTTTATGAAATAAAATACAATTAATTAAACGGCTTTGCTTTTTTTTGTACTTTGCGACGTTGCACACATAAAATTTCACCTTATTCTGGAAGATGGTTTCTAAAATAAGTATACTGATATTGATTATGTTTAACTTTTGGACACGAGTGTAGATGGCACTATATTTCAGAGGTACTTTGCTACTACGCTATGTGTTGGACCAAATAGGCTCTATAAATTTATATGGGTTTCCTAGGCAAATGCACAGCACTGATTAGAATTCATAAGAACCTGAAGCTGTTATGGCCCGAACCACCCTCGTCGTAAGCGATTCAGGTCAGATGATGAAGTAGTACATGAAATGTAAAAATGGTCTCATGAACGGAATTCCTTAATAATAAAGTATTGATATGTAAATGAGTTGGGAAGCTTGTTTTCTGATTTCCCTCATAGATAAAAAATTTCAACACGCTCCTTCAACACACCTGATATGTTTAATTGTAACTGGGCATTGAGACGTTCGTATACAACCGTTTTATTCGATAACATAACATATATCAATAAAGCATACTAATCCATTTCGATTTTGTTAGAATAGGATTGTTTCTTTGAAGTGGACTCATCGCATTCTTCTTTAAATAGAACGACTTTATCACTCTGGGACCATAGACCAATTTCTACAAAGGTACTAGCCAGTAAGCAAGCACAGGGAACGCCATGATAAAGGAACCGGAACATGTCGATGTCGTAGATATTACAGGATCCTTGTTCACCACACGAGGACGACCAGATGGCGCATGTGCTATCCACTAAAGCAGCGAAGATTAATGGACCGGGTATGAAACCTTTATGAAAAAAAAAATATATTAAATGTAACGTTTTAGATTGCAAAACAGCTTTAATTAAGCATTCAATTTACCTATTTCTCTTGAATAAAAACATATAAAGAAAAAAATTACTAAAGCTCTAATAAAAACAGTCATCCCATTCAAATAATGAGAGAGAGGTCCAAGCAGCCTACCAGCCCTCTCCCAACTCAAAATTACACAGACATCATTTGAAAAACAATCATGTTACATCACCATGATATAACTATCACTCATATGAAGACGAGACAAAGGACATAGTAAAGTATAAACTCGTAATAAAGGATCACCCTTTTCACGGTTTACATCATCTTTGTTTTGGTTTTACACCACAACTGAAGGTGGTGTAAAACCGAAATTTGTCTTAATAAAGCAACTTATTGCTGCAAAACGTTAAAGGGAACACGAGTTTAGAGTTACAGTAAAAGATGTCAATTTCATCTATTAACGAATATATTCAAGTGCTGAATAGGTTTATTGCGGTATCTTCGACACATAGCAAAGCTGGCAGCACTATGAAGTACAAAATAAAATCCAATATAAAATTTTTTTGTTTTATCAACAATTTTTTTTCTCTCTTATATCTTAACCGGGCGCCACCATTAAGCGCCGGTTTCACTTCCCCGGTTTAGGAAAAATGCGTGTACGGATTATTTATAGAATCTGCTTTATAATATTTATACAGGAAGAGTCAAAAATCAGGAAAAATTTAAAAAATCAACAATTCGCACACTTATGCAGATAAAGAGATTCTGTTCGTACAGAAACGATATAAATAAAGCCTATTTTTTTTCCAGGGAAAAACATTAATGCTAGAATTGTTCGGTTTTTGACCAAAAGATGGCGTTGTCAGGTTACAGACATCAGTTTAAGCACATTTTCAGACGGTATTAAAAAAACAGCACATTTTCAGACGGACGGCACATTGAACATCTATGAGCCGATAAATAATCTGTCAACTTACTGAATGGCCCTTATTAGGGTGGTGCCATGAACAGTGATTCCTAAAAAAGACCCATTAGGTGGTATTCATACTTTCATTCTTTTTACAAAGTTTCTTTATAGACTAAAGAATTTGAATATTAATTTTTAAATAACATTCATTGATCTGTCTTGCAAATTTTGCCTGACTTTTATCTCGAACAGAAAAAAATCTTCTTTAGATCATTCTTTACTTACTTTCAGACGAATATTACACCAGTAGGAAAGGTAGTCCCAGTTTGCGAACTGGGTACTGCTCCAACCAGCCCTAAGGACATGTAGATAGCATTAATGCTTCCATGTCCACAGTGGCGCAATTGGTTGGCGCATGCTGCACGGTGAGCAGAAGGTTCCTAGTTCGAGCCCAGGCTGTGGAATTTTCTTTCCTATTTTCATCAATTATTTAAACATCTGAGGTTTGGCGTGAGAAAAAAATCCTCTTTAGATCATTCTTTACTTACTTTCAGACAAAAAAAATACCAAACATTAGGTGTGCCTTGTTAGCTGAACGGTGGTTATCATTTGCTTTGGGTTTTTTTTAATTTCTTTCAATCTTTCTTTCTTATCTTCAAACTTAAGGTGAGCAACGCTGATCCCAAGGATCAGTCAAAACGGGTAGTTACAAAAATAAAAAAAAAAAAAATCGCATGTAGTACACCTCATCATCAGCAATCAAACTTAGAAAATCCTCTCCTTCACACGGATGACCGAGAGATAGGCAAATGAATAGGGCTATGTACGAAGCTCTCCTGTTGGCTTCAACTTCTATATTAATTGATCTTGCTTACTTACCAAGAAGAAATCACTTATGTAGATAAATTTTTTTAAAATTTGGAAACAGGTAATGTCAACGCTTTCGGGATGTCACATTAATCATTAGTAATGTGAATTATAAAATGAAATAACTTAGAAATAAAATTTTATGCTTTGAAACAAGATAGCTATTATAAAGATAATATGCTATCTCCAATATTACTTACATAAGACACAGGTTACTGCCGTAAATATCCCCATGGACATTGCCTTGTCCTGAACAAGTATACACCTGAAAAAGAGATGAAACAAATTATTGAAAATTCATTTGCCCATAAGATTACGCACTACTGAAATTTCATCGTTATCAAATTGCAAAAATCCTACTGAATATCAAGGATTGGACATTTAATTTACGTATAATCAATAAATAACGAGACTAAGAATTTTTCACAGTACACTTCTGGAAAATGAATGAGCAAAAAGTGTGTCATATTTTCGCACAACTTAACCTGTTTGGACCATCTCGAACTTATTAATATTAGTTATATTCATTCATGACTCTTCATTACAAGTTATTTGATGTACGATACATGGGGATATAGTACATCCCTTGAAAGTTTCTAAGGGATAATGGCTACTTAAGAACACGTGCCAGTGAACCATTTCGACCATCTTCGAATTAAATTTATAAATTGGTGAAACAGTACTTAGCAACGTTACATTCGTCCATGGCTTGTCGTTACGACTGGTTTGATATTTTCTTACTATATATTATCAATGAAAAATTTTAGGGAGTATATAGTATCATTAGAGTTCGTGCCATTGCACCGATTTCGGCCATCTTCGAACTTGTCCGTGCTCTTTCCCATATCTAACGATGTCTAGCTAAGGCATTATCAATATAATTAGGTCGGATCGCTCTCTCAAGCTCCTCCAAATGTAGATGATATTCTTATAATCACTGACTTAAATGACCTGAGTACCCTCACTTCCTATGCATCTATGAATTCAAACTTTGATTTTCATATGATACAAGGGATAAAGGTGCAGTATTTTAAACTTTTTAGATTTATCCATTATTAGGAACCAAATAATCTTGATATACTATTATATATGAAAAGGAAACCCAAAGCAATAACCTTCCTCATTACTATTCTAGAATACCTAAATGTTATAAATTTAACACAAGCTCACATTTTGTAAATAGAGCTAAACAACTAAGCTCACCAAAATTTCTTCCCTCATATATCAATAAACTGATTCAGAAATTGAAAATTAATTATACTGATAATGCCTTGGTTAGACACTGTCATAGTACGGGACATAAAATTAATTGGAAAGGGGTACGAATATTGGGTAGGGAGGATCATGGGGAAAAAAAAGAATAAGTAGAGAAGCTTTTTTCATTAACAAATCAGAATGTAACCTAGCCAAGGCATCAAACGACATTCACAATGACTGGTTTATCATGCGATTTCCTGTTTCTACATTTATCTTTTTATATTATGTTGTATCATTTCTCCATAACCTTCTAAAGATGAGTATCTGGTACACTCGAAAACGTTCAAGTTTTATGTAAATTCATTAAATTGTATGTATTACAAATTAGAAATCTATTGGACTTTAAATCTTCAACATAATCCAGAACTTTTACCATAACTAAAAGTTTAATGATTATTTTGGACTTATAAATTCAACATTCAAAATTTCTTAAAAGATAGTTTCACGGCATTTTATGGATTTTGTTATCCTTCAAGAAGCAGCCGAGTCAACGATGAATTTTCAACATCACGAGTTTTATGAATTTTATTTTATTTTTTTATTTTATTTTTATTTTTATTTGCGGGTTAGTGAAAAATTACAAATATGCAATAGCGCCCAACAAGGCCAGTATGGTATAAACCGACAAGTTTGGCCAAAACAATAATATAAGTAGAATAAACTAATGATAAAGAACAACAATTATTAATTAAACATATATAGGTTAGTAGAAAAACAAAATATGGAACGACCTAGTGAAGTAAAAGGCCAATTCGGCCGACTTAACTCTCAAAATAGTAGTATAATAACTTGGGGTTAAAGTAAATAAATAATACAGTAAAAACTGAGCATTAGCATACCAATCGACAACAATCTATCAATGAATTCTTAAAAACTTAATAATTCCTAAACATTAACAAAAAGATCCTAATAAAGGATCTTCTTATTGAATGGGATGTGTTGGAGACAATAATTGCGTAGTATTCTCCTAAAATGTGAATAAGGTACAAGGGTGCGGATTTCCAAAGGTAAAGAAGCCCAACATTTTATACCGGCGTGTGAAACACTACGATTTCAAAAATTAAGCAAGGAGACTGGAATACGTATCTCATTTGCTGAACGGCTATCGTAATTATGGCAATCAAGATTGCGCCGAATCGTGATAGGGGACGATAACTGTAAAATCGAATTGGATGTTTTATAGATAAACGAGCATAAGGATAAAAAATAAACTTGGTAGATCGTAAGCATACGAAAAGAGGAAAAGTGGTCAGAGATTGAAGAGGATCGAGGAAGTTGCAGAAGGGGCCGAAGGAACCATTTCTGTAATTTTAGTATTCTTGTAAGATTAGTAGCTGAAGTGGCTCCCCAGAACAAAACCCCATAACATAAGCCAGAATGAATCCAAGGGTAGTAGAGTAAGAGTAAAACGTTAGTGGGGAGATAATAAAGTCATGAGATAATACCCTACTTTTTATTAAGTTTAAATAATAATTTATCGATGTGGGCATCCCAAGTCAGATCAGGGGACAGGGTAAGACCTAAATATGTGAAACTTTGGGTAATTGAGATAGTAGAATGTCCATAATATATTGAAGCCGACAAAGGTATATTTCGCTTATTTCTCTGGTGAAAAAACATTACTTTTGCTTTATCGATATTAACAACTAGAGAATTTTCATCACACCATTGTCTTAACTTCTCGAGAGCTAAATTAAGAGCTGAGAGCAATGACGAAATATTCGAGTGAGATAGCAACAGAGCTATATCGTCTGCATATAAAATTGGTTTTAAAAAGTTAAAGAAGATGGTTGGCAGATCATTCACAAATAGGTTAAATAACAGGGGTGAAAGGATCGATCCCTGCGGGACCCCGTAGTTCCGGATAAAAGTATATGAATTTTTTCCGAGATGGGCAAGATAGTAACTACGATTAGTTAGCAAATCACTGAGCCAGGAAAGTGGCAAACCGCGGATTCCATAGAAATTATTAAGTTTGTACAGTAGCAAATGGATGGGGACTGTATCAAAAGCTTTAGTAAAATCAATAAATATTGAAGTTACATATTTATTCATTGTCATCTCGGAGGAAAGAAATTCAAGTAAGTCATAGCAAGCCGTTTCAACATTCCGATTTGGAGTGAACCCATGCTGGAATGGATTAAGAAAATTATGTTCATATATAAAATGGGAGAACCTAGTATAAAATAACTTTTCAAATATTTTAGCAAATATATGCAAGGCGGTAATGGGACGATAGTTTCGATATTGGCTGGAATCACCTTTCTTGAAAATTGGAACCACTCTGGCTAACTTCAAAGCCTGGGGATAGACACCAGTACTAATAGAGGAATTAAAAATAACAGCCAGCGGATAATCTATGAGATGTTTGAGGCCAATAATAACAGCGGTATGAAACCCGAGAGGATCGGGAGCTGGAGAATATTTTAATTGACCGATAATATCAGAGACTTCATCACGAGTAGTTGGGGTGACATAAAAACTGTGGGTTGAATTGGGGCCTTGATAAGAATAATTAAGGATGGGTGACAGAGGAATATTAGGAGAAGGGGGCAAGAGAACATTAAGAAAGTCGGATAAAGAAGAAGAAGTAAACTCATCTGGATGCGAAAACAGAGAATGAGGTAAGCTGGGTCCGTGCGATAGGCCTGTTAATACACGCCATTTTTCTTTACTAGATTGGAGGCGTGAGAACAAAGATTTATAATATGCCTGTTTTGATTTATTAAGATTAGAGTGACGTTTAAATTTATTAAGCATATTAAGAGAAGAGCTTTTCCGGAATTTTCTGTAGAGGTTATTCTTCTTTTTAATAAGCAATAATCAGGGGTTATCCAAGGCTTATGGACATTGGTTTTGGGAGAAATATTAGGGTGAGATTTAAAAGGGAAATACCGATCGTAACCAAACTGGAAATGCGAAAGAAATGACTCAAATAATGAGTTAGTATCAGTAGACCTTGATAGAATAGAGTTCCAGTTTGATAGATTGAGATAAGATTGAAAAATTGCAATTCTATTCGGAGAAATTACTCATGAAAAACGATTATTTCGAGTGGTAATATGAAAGGACAGGTTAAAAATAGTAAGCATTGGGAAGTGATCGGTAATCGCCCAATCCAAACAAGCACTAATAAGAATAGAACTAAAATTAGAAAAACAAGAATCTATGGCAGAATAGGAGTTATGATGGGGAGAATAGTGTGAGAAAGAAAAAGTCGTAGGTAAAAGTCCAGAACGAAGGATAGGATCCAAAATAAGATTTAAGGAGGAGGAAGGCTTATTGAAGTCAATGTTAAAGTCACCCACTAACACAACTGTTTTCCCTGAAATTTGAAAGTCAAATAGCGCAGAAGCTAAGAACTTACTAAAAACGGAGAAATTTCCAGAAGGGGGGCGATAGATTGACATAATGATTACGTTCTTATTAATTTAAGGATTAAAGTCTCATAATCGGCTGTGACCAGGCTTATCGAAGTGATGGTGGATTATGGATTATGAGATTAAGTAATGGCATTTTCACGGCTTTGTTATTGTAGTAATCTTTTTAACCTTTTGTTTTTATTATTTTTTAGTCCATATAAATTTTATTCTCCATCTTAGTTAATAAATTGAAATTTTTATCTGCATGATTGGCTCAGTTACATTTCTTGTAATTAGGGGAGGAATGAATGTTTTTAATTTCATTATTTTTATGTTAATTTTTTGTTATGATTTTGTGCGTCGTGTAGAAATAATTTGTTCACAGAAGCAGCAAGTAAACATTGTTTTTACTAGCAATGAAAGAATAGAATGAATACAAAGGAGCTAACATGCGCTGCTGCAGCTCAATACATTTCTTCATAACTACAACAATACAAGCGCATGCCAGCTTAACAAAGCAGAACGTGCTAAATGAAACGGTGGTTAAGATTAGGGATTACAACAACCCCCTTTAATCTAAACACCGTTAATAAACTGTGGCACTTAAAACAATAGGATAAACAACGAAAATTACTTTCCTATACTTAAATTTAACATTTTACATAATTTATAATGTTTTATGTTTCCAAGTCCTTTGGTAAGAATATCAGTAATCATGTTGCTTGTATCTATATATTTTAGACATATGCCGTTTCTGATGACTTTTATAATGTAGTGGAAACATAGTTGATGTGCTTTGTTCTTCGTCGATATGCTGGATCGAGTGCAAGTTTATGAGCATTTTGGTTGTCATTATAAATTATAGTTGGATCTTGCACGAACCCATGGAAGCTAAGTTTTTGGAGTTGATTTCTCAAACACACTGTTTCTTTTGCTGCAGAAGTGAGAGCCACATATTCTGCTTAGTAGAGGATAATGCGACAACTGACTGTTTCTTTGCCTCCCAGGAAATGAGTGCACCGCCAAGAATAAACACACACCCACTAATGGATTTCCTATCCACCACGTTATTGCCCCAGTCTGCATCTGCATAAGCAGTCAAAGGAGGTCCTGTTCTCTTATGTGGGAGACGTAACTCTTTGGTTTCCTTAAGAAAGCGTAGGACTCGCTTTGCTGCCAGGAATTATTGAAGTCTTGGATCACTGTTAAATTGACTAAGTGCATTAGCCACTTAAGCAATGCCCGGTCGCGAAACGGTTGAAATATATAACAGGGAACCAATTAACATTTGATATTCTGTTTGGTCAATTTTAGATGCTTCTTGTTCCTCCGGTTCGTTAGACAATTTGAGATTTTTAATCATTGGAGTTTTAGCACCTTTTGCGACTCCATGCCGAAACGTTTTAACAATTGTTCTATGGCGTTTATATATTTGAATAGATTCCGTCTGAGAGTCTTGAATTATAGTCATTCCCAAATAACATCTGGCTTCGCCAAGATCTCTGAGTTTAAAAGACGACGCGAGCTGATCTTTTACCCTTGCTATTATGTCATCAAAAGTAGATATGATTAACAGATCATCTACATATATAGCAACAATGATAATCTTTTCTTGCTGATGTTCTACATACACACAATTGTCTGTACTTAGGGCTTTGAGATTCATGTTACACAATTTTTCATGAAGCTTTTGATTCCAGAGCTTACCAGATTGCTTTAAACCACGGAGAGATTTTTTTAAGAGGCATAGTTTTTGTTCTTTTCCCCTTTTTATAAAACCCTGTGGCTGTTCCATATAGATAGGTATATCCAAATCAGTATGTAACTATGCATTGTTATATCCACACGGTGAACTTTAAGATTGTATTCCACGGCTAATTGTTACGGAAATCAAATGACAACTCGATTTCCGATGGCACTCGTACTGGATTTCGTCCTCGGGTTTTCTACAACACCAGGAGGAGGAGGAGCTCCGGACGGGTCGTCATCCGCATCAACACGCCTGCTCCAATAGGAGAGCAGATCGGCGACAGCCTGGTGAATTCAAAAATTGTAAGGAAAAGACGTGGAGACTCCTGCGGAGGGCATGGATGTTTGTGTTTGTCTATTTTCACCATCATCCTTTCATATCAAACAGCTAATCTCCTGGATAATAGGGGAGATGCGGGCTGAAAATCCATTCCATTCCATCCAAACGTGGAGACATGAGTTGGACATCGAACGTGGTGGTAAACAAGAGGAGGACGGCGTGGATTCGAACCATGAACTGTGTTCCATTGTGAGGACGTCGGGCACGGATAATCTGAGCGGGGAGTGCATGGAACCCCGGGCGGCGGATTCGACCAGGAAGACGGCAACGAGCGAGCCGTGCTGTAAAGCGTCCGAGGCGGAGGTTTCATTAGCATTACGCAGTGGAAATGTCGATGGGAGTTACGAAAACGGCCCGAGCGACTTCGGAGCGCAATTGACCGTGGAACGAGTGATAAAGGTGAAACCAGCCAAATCCGTGAGTACTGTATTTTCTATAGGCGGAAACGCCTGTCTTCTTCGAAATTTCTTCGGCAGTTTCTTTCAACGGGAGCTTCGCTCTAATTGCATTGTTGGAGACGTATGGCCAGTTAATTCATCTGCTGACATGCAGCATGGTTTGGGAATATGTGGTCTTAATCAATTACAGAAAAGAAGCCCGGCATGATAATGTGCAATTTCCCTTTCCTTTTTATGTCACAAAAAGGTTTTATATAAAGAAAATTTGTGTAAACTCTTAATACGAGTTCTTATGTTTTTCTTCCAGTTGGAGAGCGTGTTGGGAAAACATTTACCCTCGAAATTGTGAGCTTTAGCGTTAATTGTAATTGCGTTGTTAAGACTTTACCCGGACAGTGTGACTTTACCGCATGAATGTTTCCCGCTCTCAATTTGTGACTTTACCAAGCTGTAAACTTTCATTTTATAAGTCGGACATTTGTTATTTAATGTAAGACCGTGACGTTATCACGTGTCATTGTAACGTGTAAAAACAGAGTAGAAACTGTACGCAGTGGAAAATGAATAAAGCACGTTATCAGGGTAAGGTTGAAAAAAATAAAAGTTTAATACATGAACAATTCAAAATAACACAGTAAATAATTAAATAAATAAAAGACTTGGTAATATACAATAAAGAGCTAAATCTCCTAGCTCGAATACATTAGCAAAATAGACAAACCAAATTGTTTAACTGATATCGGGATATACCGAAAAACCGATACTCAAATCAAAACCTTAATTCAATAAATACAAGATTGATAACTTACGGTCTAACAAAAACAAATGAGAATTCTATCTCAAAAATTTAAAGAGCAGTCACACAATAAAACTCTTACAAAAACTAGACCGAGCTAATCAGTTGATTCAAGCACATATGATACATAAATAATCTGAAAAATTCCGACAAGCAAACTTGCCTACGCTAAACACAATACAATAATGAGAAAGTCGTATGCTAATCCAAATCTCCAAATCAAGAATATTACAACAGCTTGTAACTTAACCTATCAAATAAATAACCACATCAAACTTATGGCAAAATACCTATAGAGTAAAACATATCAATACAATTAAATCACATAAAAATTAAAGCAGTATGTCTATAGAGTAACACAATTCAACGACGGCTCATGATATGGCCTCTCATATATTTACGCCTAATTACGGGCGCCAAAATTTAACAAGTAAGAATGGGTTTAATTGACACACCAGATGAATCAATGACCAAAATGTTTGTTAAAGTCCAAGTCCGGGTATTTAAATTGTTCAAAGTCCAGATAAAAATAACTAAGTCAATCTCGGTAGGCACGCACACACAACTTCTGACAAAAGAGTGGAAAACACTAAAAAGAGGTTCGTAAGATAAAGCTCATGCTGAGCGCACCGAATTCCACCGAGTTTTAAGGAGAAATCCAAACAATAGAAAATCTTAGATACTACATACGTAGAGTAACCGAGGAATACTTCTATATTACAGAAGACATATGAATTTTATATCTCTACAAAACTGCGGCCACACGAGTGCTCGCCGAAAGGCTGGACACTAAATGAGGGAGAAAAATATAAATATAGACATTACATTTACAAGCACTTTCCCTCCAACTTATTGCCACACAAAAGGACGCAGAAATAACACAGGCAAACCACTCCACATAGGGAAACCACTTCTGCGGCCTCGCCTCGGCCTATTTAGGCGAAGTACGCAAAACCGTACTGGGTTTTTAGATAGGCGTTCAGCCCGGCAGGGAAGAAGCCTCTAATTACTGAACGCCCGTCGCACTTCCTTCCGTGAAGTTCGCTAAATACCGACGACCACGCACATGGATTAAGGCACGATAGGGAAATGGCACTTACGGTCGCAGTTGTCGATACCGAGAGCGTACGAAACAGCAACCATCTCCCGGTTGCTCCCGCTGAACTCGAGCGCGTCGGTTCGTGCTCGTTGCCGGAGTCGCTCGTCAACGAAAACGCCGCCTGCGGTGCTTCTCCGCCGTGCACGCCTTGCTTCGATAGGGGAAACGGACGGCTCGCCACGTCGTCGCTCCTATTAGGCTGAAGGTCCAGGGGTCTCCGACCTTTACGTGCGACTGCGACAAGAACTTTCTTCTCCGGTGTCGGACTGAGCTCCTTCTGATGTTTCCCTTCTGAAGTTCGGGTCGCTCTCCTCTTTACCGATGAAACCTCCCGCCAAGAAAGCTTCGGTTTGACGTCACGGAGCCTCGTCTGGTCTCCATTGGCTCTTGCGTGGTGGATGGTATGACGACACTGTCTGCCCCGCTCCTCCCCCGCCTTCGAACGGGTGAATATACGTGAGCGGTAAAAACAGGCAGTGTCGCCGGAAATCACGTGTGGAATCGATTTCCGTGACAGTCATAGGTCAATGAACTTTAAACTGTGGACATTTAATTATTGCTGTGAATGTTTGAGTTGATTTATATGACAATTGTTAAGTCGTCGCTCAAGGTCGCAGACTTTATATTCATAAATTAAGTTCAACTGTTTGATATTGTGAGATTAGATATTTTGCTCTTCAGGACATAGCTTACATACATAATGTGGATTTGATATCTGAATACTTTGGAAAATTGTGTCTCTATTTTAATATAGAAGTATATGTATATGTATTTATATGCTTGTTTATGTAGTGTTGAGTTCTGTTAGATTGATTTGTTGCTATTTCCATTTTGGTATTCAGTACGCCATTTATTGTACTACTTACTGTTTACGTAGGCTCAAGTGTCTTATAGTGTTTTGCTAAGTGAGCCGTATTCATACCGATTGTATTGTTGTTATCCTCGAAGCTTAATTCATTTTTGTTTTCATTCCATGGCTTGGGGGTCGAGTATTTTGAATATATGATGTATGTCCACTTATTCATTTTGGATTAGGCATAGCCCTCTTTATTTTACATGTGGCATATACTATTAAATTAGCTAGAAGTTTAGCTAAGTTAAGTATTGATCAGTTGTTTGAATTATTGAATATTGTTTTTAATTTGTGTTGCCATTTGCTTTATTCATTAAAAATTTATTCAACTTTATTTATCCGTTCACTGTCACGTGCTTTATCTCTTTCCACTGCGCTATTCTGCAAACGTACAGAATTTCCACGTGATACTAATGCAAGTATCACTCGAATGGAATCGTATCTAGCTACAGGATAAAATATTTCATTGTAATTAATGCCAAAACGTTGTGAGCATCCCATAGCTACTAAACGTGCCTTGTAACGTACAGTTTTTGTATTTTTTTGAAACTTCGTAGTAAATACCCACTTGCAATTAATTGGCTTTACTTTAGGTGGGCGATCAACCAAATCCCATGAGTTAGCAAGGAGAGCATCATATTCAATTGCATCGCTAATTTCCAAGTCTTTGCATTAGGTTGCTCCATAGCCTCTTTAAATGATTTAGGATCATCTAGTGTTTGTTCCATTGTAGCCATCGTAAGTTTTTCTGTGCGATAAATTTTTCGAGGTCTTCCCGCGTTTTCCTGTGTATTGCTTCATGGGACGGTCAGGTAACCTTTCTAGGTTGAACCTCTTCGCTGAAATCGACCTGAACTAAATCTTCATCTTGAGTATCTTCTAGCATTGGAAAAGGATCAGAAGCAGTTTCAAGTTGAGGAACTGTTTATCTTCTAGAAAGGTAAAATCCTTACTTTTAAGTATATTATGCGTACCTTGACGCCATAGACTGTAACCTTTGGATTCCTCGCTATAACCAATCAGAATGCATCTTTCACTTCTAGGATCGAATTTACCTTTTCCAGGTTTGTTATTCTTTACATAGGTATGCTGCCTATAATTCGAAAATAACCAACATTGGGTTTTCTCCCATTCCAGACTTCAATGGGAGTTTTATCTTTACAGTGAGACGTAACACATCTATTACGTATAAATGCAGGTGTATTTATTAATTCGGCCCACAGTCCCATAAGAAGTTTCCATCTATGAGAAAACATCTTGCCATTTAAACTACGTACGATTCATGCGCTCCGCCACACCATATTGTTGTGGTGAATATTCAATAGTCGTTTGCCTTTTGATTCCATGAGCAAGTAAATATTGTGAAAAGTGTCGACTAAGATATTCTTTGGCGTTATCACTATGTAAAGCCTTCAGTCGCTGTCCTGTTTGGTTTTCGGCATATTCTTTGTAGATTTTAAAAGGTGATAACACATCACTTTTGTGTTTAAGTGGCACCACGTACACGTATCTTGACTTGTCGTCAAAATACTTCGCGGATCCATAGGAGTCTTGCTTCATTGGTCCACAAATATCACTGTGTACTACTTCCAATAACTGTTTAGAATATGGCCTTGCAGATTTTGGAAAGTGCTTACGAGTTTGTTTTGCGACGATACACGTTTAACACACTATTTCTTCCTTTCCTGGTAAATTCATGCCAGATACCAATCCTTGAGATGCTAACATTTTTAGCTGTTGCATATTCACATGTCCACATCTCCGATGCCATAAATATACTGGATCTAATTTATTATTGGCTACAACTGAATTTAGAGCAATTTGTTCAAGGTTTCTTTGATATGGAGACGTTTTGATAACGTACAAACCATTCCTCTTCTTGGCTTCTAATAAAACTTTACTGTCCCCTTTGATGTATGCCTTATCATTCATGAAGTACGCTTCATAACCATATGAAGTTATTGTTGAAATGACAACAAGTTTCCTTGCAAATCCGGCACATATAGTACACGAGTAAGTTTTATATTGTGCACACCACTTTCTCCATTTACAGTTAAAGATATACAGGGTGATTCAGTCAATTTCTGACCATTTCAGTACTATGATTTATTGACCCATTAATGTTGACAGTATGATATTTTAGGCAGTTCGGAGTCTATATCCCCGTGGAAAAGTCTTGATGATATGCTCAATGTGGCCACCACAAACGTTTTGAACTGCTCGCAGCCAAATGGTGAAGTTGTTCATAACTCTATCCAGGATTTCTGCATGCACAAGGGTGCAGCAGTCGACGATGCTTTGTCGCAGCTGGTCTAGGGTTCTTGGTGCTGTAGTAAACACACTGTCTTTAAGGAACCCCCAGAGATAAAAAATCACATGGGTTTAGGTCAGGACTCGAAGCCACCCCCGAATCGATCTGGAAACCTGTTTGAAATGACATGATTTCCGAATTTCTGATTGAGAAAGTCTAGCACTTCATTAGTGGTGTGAGGCCTAGCGTCCTGTTGAAACCATTGATGTCAAAGCGGTATACGCCTCCTTCGCAGCTCGGGGATGAAGATTTCCAACATGTTAAGGTAAGCCTGTGACGTTACGGTACCCTCTAAAAAGAACGGACCAATGATGCCTCTTTTGGAAATCGCGCACCAAGCCATAACCTTTCGTGGATGAACAGGTGACTTATGGATCTCATGAGGGTGCTGGGAACCCCAAAAATGAACGTTGTGTTTATTAACGTCACCTGACAGATGGAAGAAGGCCTCATCTGACACCCACAGGTTGTCCACAATGTCCTGATTGGCTTCCATTTCTGCTCCAAACTCCATCGCAAATTGTTGTCGCTTCTGTCGTCCAGTGTCTGTTAACTCCTGATAAACATGGATCTTATACGGGAACAGGTCTAAATCCTTTCTCAAAATTCGCCACGTCGTGGTATACGACAGCCCTTCTTCAATGGATAGGCGGCGAACAGATTTTTTGGTAGGGGAATCCACCAAACTTGTGCGAACATTTTCGACTTCTTCGGCCGTTCGAACACGAGCTTCGCTCCCGCCTTTTTTCTTGCCTTTAACACATCCAGTGGCACGAAATTGCTTGACAAAATTCATGATTGCTTGCCTGCCTGGTGCGTCTCGACACTTATACTCCTTTTCTTTGCACGGTTACAGGTGCTTTTGTCTCGAAATACCATTCGACAACCTTGCATTTCTGCTCTGTTGATAAAGCGGGCGCCATTTTTCAACAATACGATTTTCATGCAGCGCCGTTGCAACAATACAATCTCCAACTATTTAGAAATTCGATATGGCGCTCATATTCTTTCAATTGTTTATCCCTAATGCACGTCATTCGAGTGAAATGGTCAGAAATTGACTGAATCACCCTGTAGTACCTCGTTGATTAGAAATGGCATTTCTTTTGTTCGCCAATTGGATGATGACAGGTTTCACTTTGTGAAGTGTATTAAAGGATCTCTTGTTTCTACACATATGGGTTGTATCACCACTGTCCAGGTACCATTCCCATTTTTGTAGTAAAGGATTATCTTGTTGCTGAGGCAGAGACATAAGAGCTACAGATTCACTCATGTCTTTTGAGTCTCTTAATGCAGTTTTGGCAGCTTCGTCCCTTTTCTTTTTCCTGCAACATTCATCGTGTGGCCTAATTTCTTGCAGTAGAAACACTTCAGTAATTTTTTATGTTTTTCATCCGGATTTGGTTTTCTCTCATGTGGCTTACTTTTAGTTAACAGAGCTCCACTTGATTCTGTTTTATATGTCTGGCTCTTAGGTAGTAATATTCCATTTGCTGAATGAGATTTGGTCTGCTTACGTCTAGCTTCTTCAGCAAGTAACTTTACTTTTAAATTTTCTAGATCAGGCAAACTGTCCCTCGATTCTATTTCATATTCATCGGGCAGGCTACAGAGAAGCAAAATGGAGAGTAATTCTTTCGGTATTTCTAAACCAGTTTCGTCCAATTGATCAACTATTGAGAAGAATTCTTTCAAATGTTGTTTCAGAGCTGTGTCCGTATCCATTCGCAATTGCAACAGTTGTTTCATTAATGAAACTTTTCTCGTCGGACCTTTCGGTTGATATATCGAGGCAAGTGTTTCCCATGCCTCCTTAGTCGTTATGGCTTTCTTTACGTGATAAATTTCAGAAGGTTTCATGCATAAAATCATACTTGCCAATGCCTTTTGATCAGCTTTCATCCACGTATTCATTTGCTCTACCTCCTCTGGTTTGAGACTGGTTGTCTCCGTTAAAACGGCCGCTACGGACGGTTGCTTAATAGTTCCGCACGTATAACCCCATAAATCACTATGTAGCTATAACTCATCTGCATCTGTAAGCGCCATGTAACGTCATTGTCTTTCGATAACTTTTCTATTTGATAAAGTCCGGAAGCCATCTCACAAGTAGAATTGACGTACGTAACTTTAGTTCTTAGGTATAGGCTACGCTAGAGGCGTTAAACTTATTTAAGCTTAACTAGGCTTAATGTCGGATCAAGTTCTCTTCTTACCTTCTAGTGTTGCGCAGTGGAAGCGTGCTGGGCCCATAACCTGTTATGATTTTGTGCGTTGTGAATAAATAATTTGTTCACAGAAGCAGCAAGTAAACATTGTTTTTTTACTAGCAATGGAAGAATAGAATGAATACAAAGGAGCTAACATGCGCAGCAGCTCAATACATTTCTCAATAACTACAACAATATAAGCGCATGCCAGCTTAACAAAGCAGAACGTGCTAAAGGAAACGGTGGTTAAGATTAGGAATTACAACATTTTAATTGTTGGGATTTTTTCATATTTTAAAATAGTAAAGTTAACTTTTAAATTTGATACCACTGGAGTAAATTCTTATCTATCTTCTCCTTCTATCTATAAATATAACAAGAAATTAAGCCTCCCGAGGAAGGTATAGGAAAGTAGCGGAAGCCCTAAGTTCTTCTATTTTTTATTCCTTCATCTGCACTTTTTAACTCCACATTTTTTAAATCAAAAATTGATTTTCTCGAACTTTGTATTTAAAAATATAAAAGAACCCTATCTTCTTTCCTTTCTCATCATGTTCGATCGAATGATATATGACACTCCATATGTTGCCATACTTCTAGAGACCAAGTAATTGCCACCCCCATAACTCCGACCCTATTGGAACAATTTGGCCCAAACTTGACAGTTATGTTGATCTTGCTTAGAGGAACCTGCATACCGAATTTCATTCCTTTATATGCATAAATACGCGTAGACCTATTGGTCCCCTCTAATTGCCGCCCCCGAAACTCCGACTCCAGTGGGCTAATCAAAACTAAACCAAACTAAATAGTGAAGGTGCACATGCCCATAGGTAGCTACATTCCGAATTTCAATCTTCTACCTCAAAAATTGCGGAAATTATGAAGGGGACGGACGGGCGGACGGACGGACATCGTGAAAACAATAAGTAGCTCCATTCTTCCGCTACTTAATAAAACTGTAGAACCGTCGTGTCTGTACATTGAAAATATTTGCCTAAATCTGATTGCGGGTGATGTAGGGAGTGTAACAGAATACAATATGACTATTTTTTAAAAACTTTGTCTGTCTGTTTGTCTGTTTGAGCACGCTAATCTCCAAAACTACTTGACGAATTTTCATGGGGCTTTCACAGGTAACTTGAGCATAGTTTGGGAGTATGCACAGCTTAGTACAGTCAAAAGATGCGCTTCATTACTTGATTTTTAAAAGGCGCTCATATACAATGTATAACAATAGAGAAGAATTGCTGGGGCTGCTAATTATTGAATAAATATCTTTCCCAATATTTAAAAAAGAATTCTATATATCTGGATATTTTTAGAGTATCCGTATCTTTGATATTAGATCTCTATTGGATATCCCTTGGCGATAACTGTACTGTATGGGATGGAACCTCAAAGATTCCGTCTTTGTAGAGAGGACACCAGCGTCGAAGTTTCATTTTTAAACCATTTTACCAAGTAAGAACTGTAACTAAGCTTTTAAGGAAAATTAAGAAAATTCGTGACCCTCCTATTTAGAACGCTGAATATAAACATCGAATCATAATCAATATATATGACACATGTGCATACTTTTATTTTTACAATTATTTTCCAATTTTTACTCCAAATGAATTTAATTAAACTTTGATCTTATATAAAGTAATTTTTGCTACTTAATAAAGAAATCGGATCAAAGTTAAATCAATAATAATTATAATCATTGTTTACCTGAGTACGAATATTAGAGCGCCAATAACTTCAACCGCAGTGAAGATATTGCCAAGTATCGCAACAGCAATATATGCACCAAAAAGCCAACACTTTTCAGTACATAAGTTAGATGTGGCGAAACCGTCAGAGATACACGAACAATTTTCATAAATCCAATGACTCTACAACCAAAACAGAAACAAAAAAGCCGGGTAATTCAGTATTTTATAAGAGTATAATTTGATGGAATCTTAAACTTCACCTCTATAATATTTTATTATTAAAACAAACTAATATAGATATGTCAAAATTGAAAGTGTTCGTCAAGAAGCAGTGCTTGCAAGTTCGACAATCTTCATAGTGATTAAGATACTTACAAATATACACTTTCACTTTTAAACGTATGATTTTTTTCTGTCCGTCATGAATGCGCATTTCGATCGCCATAGGATCTTCTTCAGCATGCGTGTATAGTATACACTGTAGACCAAAGTAACTGATCCCATTACATTGTACAACGATCGAAATGCGCATTCATGACGAATAAAAATTATATGTGGAAAAGTGAAAGTGTATATTTGTATCTTTCTTAAGTACCCTATATACACCACATGCCAATTAAATAACGAGACTGAATTTTTTTTAGGGAAGACGCGAAGCAGGAAAATTCAAACCACTGTATGTACCGCTACTTTGGAACGTGTTCGTCACTTGATACCAGTTTCAACGTGATTGGGCAACCAGTTTTTCCGATAACAGAACGGCAACAAACCTTTGTGTAGGGGTGTCGTCAAATTGGAGCAGCGTGCCGTGATTAATTTTCGATACTACCCTGAAACAAAACGTCAGAGCATGGAGTGGCTTGAATACCCCTCATCCAAGCAGAAAAAGATACGTCTGCAGAAGTCTCGGATAAAGATAATGCTCATTTTGTTCTGCAACAGCAGTGGTGTCATTCACAAAGAATTCGTTCCTGAGGGTGCTACTGTAAACGTTGTTTTAAACTGAGTGAGACGTCAGTTGTTCCAGAATAAAAATTGGGTGCTGCTGCATGACAACGCGCCTTCGCACTGTGCATTCATTGTGAAAAGGTTTCTTACCCAGAAACAGATTCCAACGTTGGATCATCCTCCGTACACACATGGTTTGGCTCCAGCGAATTTTTTTTTTTCTTTTTCCAAACATCAAAACGGCACTGAAAGGACAAAGATTTGACGATGTCCCCAACATCCAAACGGCAGTGACTAGTCTGCTGCACAGCATTCCTTTCGAACGCTATAAGGTTTCCAAGACTTAGCCAGTCTCTGTGAGCGTTGTATTCAGTTAAATGGAGATTTTTTTTTGAAAATATGTAACAATTTTCTACAAGTACTATTTGTAGTTTTCTTTCAGTAACGACAGTCTCGTTATTTAATTAGCACACGGTGTAATTATCCACAGCAGATAAGGTGTTTGCTTTCTCCTCTATACGAGGTGATTCTAAAATGGTGAATCAAAAGTACCTAACGCTGTTCTGTGGGTCAAAATGAACATAAAGTTCCTCATGCAAAATGTCGAAATTCCAACCCTTATACCCCTAAAAATTTCGTCTTCGTTCCAAAGAGAATCTTTCATTGTCATCGAAAGTTTCCATCTTCACCTTTGCAGAAACTAAACTCGCCGTATTCCTTCACAAAATGTTCTTCGTGCTGGGTGATCCCAAGGTAGCAGTGATTGCACTCGGTGAATGTGGAACGGGTGTTACAGAATCTTCCATACCGTAGCCTAAGAAACGCCTAACACACGGTGGGATGTTTTCTTCTCTTGGCTCTTCCTTGTTCCGTCATTCATAATGGACTCGGCCTGCTCATTCCTTGGGATGATGATAAAATTCGCGAAACTAGGGAGATAAGTGTTGAGATTTCGACATTTTGCATGAGGAACTTTATGTTTATTTTGACCCACAGAAAGCGCTAGGTACTTTTGATTCACCATTTTAGAATCACCCTGTATAGCTTTTATAGAGTAGTTGAAAATAATGTTTGTCATGGTATAATGTTCAAATGATTAAAGCTTCGTTTATTAGGGAACTAAGCATCCATGGCAAACAATCAAGTTCAGCAAGAGAAGCGACTACCATTAACTCTCAGCAGAGCGAAATCTTTAATCATTGATCTCTATTGACTGAAACAGCGTCTGGTGAACGTAGGAGCACCATTTCATAGTGTAATATTTCCCATTTTCCTTAGAGTAAATAAAATTATTTTGCAACTATTAATACCCAATACGTTGAGGCAAATTTTAAACAATCTCAATAAAAACCTAATAAAAACTCTTAATACCTCAAATACCTCAACACAAAAGGGTCAATCCATATGAAGTGATCCAATGAGGGTCGTTTGACCATTTTTAAATATTTTGATTTTTTTATATGTGATTACCTTATAATTGAGAAGTTCAAACAGTTTTAAAAAAAGTTTTACCTTGCACCGTTACTGAATGGCGGCCATTTTTATTTGTAAGCGCACGACGGTTTTTCAATTTGGAGACATTAGCGTTAATTTGAATATCTCTGCACTCGGTTAAGTTACAACATTGCAATTGACATGGTTGTTTTTAGAAACGTCTCCTCTACAACATTGTTTATTACCCAAAATACCCTAAATTCAAAAATAACCAGTCAAAATGGCCTCCAAAGTTTGGTATTGAAAATGTAAAAAATCTACTTTTTAGACCCAAAATTAACAACCAAGGAGTGATTTATCAGAGTGTATTTTCTTTCTCTAGTTAGATATCATACGCTACTAGCCTTATATAGAGCAACAGCACTGAGAAATGTTTACTTAATTTTTTATAAATTTTTGAAATTTGAAAATCTTAATTTTTTGTAAAGTTACTTTTGAAAATCTCTGGTGGGACTGAATAGAAAAATTTGATTTTTGCACATTTTGTACACCTATATGATAGCAACGTACTGTAAAGATTTCAACATTGATATTTGACTGTGAACAAAGACATGAATTTTTGAAAATGAGGAAATAATTCACATTACACTACAATTGATCTTATGGTTGTTGCCTGTTTAAATGGTTTCTTGTTTCATTGTAATAAAATTTAGTTGTAACCTATATTTAGTTAACACTATCACCCTATATTTAGTTAGTATTATTTATTTTAATAATAAAATATTAAACAATAGGAGCTTTTGCTTTAGTTCTATGTTAAAAAAATTGTCCATTTACATCTAGGTTTATTCTCAATTAAGTAGCACATTATTACGACATGCGTTCAAGTTCTAAGGTCTCCAAATTTTTTTCTGACAAAATACTTAACCCAGAATGTTGTAACTACTGTTACTTCTCACCGTAATCACCGTGAAGTCTAACACATTTTTCACAACTGCGGCGCCATGATTCCTTGGCTGCTGAGAACTCATCTTTAGGGGTATATTTTGCCCACTGATAAATCGCTGAAGTAACAGCAGCTCGGTTGGGAAACGAGCGGCCACGGAGAGTGTCCTTCATGATTTGAAAAAGCCAGAAATCGCTAGGAGCGTGGTCTGGTGAGTATAGAGCATGGGAAACCACCTGAAAGTTGTTATTTTGAAGAAACTGCTGAGTTAGGAGTGCCCGATGAGCAGGGGCGTTGTCTCGATGAAAAAGCACCCGTCCAGTCTTGTTTGGTCGTTTCTCATGCAATGCTGGAAGGAATTTTGTTCCCAAAACATTTTCGTATGAAGTAGCTGTAACAGTTGTACTCTTTGGAACACAATGCGTGAGGATTACGCCTTCGCTATCCCAAAACAAGGCCACCATAACTTTCTCAGCAGAGGCTGTGACTAGAAATTTTTTCGGTGGCGGTGAATCAGCGTGTTTCCATTGTGAAGATTGGCGTTTCATTTCAGGGTTAAAAAATGGAATCCACGTTTCATCCATCGTCACAACTGATGAAAAGAAAGCACCATTCATTGCTTTAATTCATCTAGCCAATATCACAAATGAATTAGGCAACAGCCATAAGATCAATTGTAGTGTAATGTGAATTATTTCCTCATTTTCAAAAATTCATATCTTTGTTCACATTCAAATATCAATGTGGAATTTTTTACAGTACTTTACTATCATATAGGTGTACAAAATGTGCAAAAATCAAATTTTTATATTCAATCCCATCAGAGATAACCAGCATCAAACTTTACAAAAAATAAAGATTTTCAAATTTCAAAAATTTATAAAAAATTAAGTAAACATTTGTCAGTGTTCTTGCTCTATATAAGACTAGTAGTGTATGATATCTAACTAGAGAAAAAAATACGCTCTGATAAATCACTCCTTGGTTGTTATTTTTGGGTTAAAAAGTGGATTTTCTAAATTTTCAATACCAAACTTTGGAGGCCATTTTGACTGGTTATTTTTGAATTTAGGGTATTTTGGGTAATAAACAATGTTGTGGAAGAAATGTTTCTAAAAACAACCATGTCAATTACAATGTTGTATCTTAACCGAGTGCAGAGATATTCAAATTAACGCTAATGTCTCCAAATTGAAAAAATGTCGTGCGCTTACAAATAAAAATGGCCGCCATTCAGTAACGGTGCAAAGTAAAAAAAATTTAAAAACTGTTTTGAACTTCTCAATTATAGGGTAATCACATATAAAAAAAAAACCCAAAGTATTTAAAAATGGTCAAGCAACCAACTTAACTTTTATTGCATCACTTCATATGGATTGACCCAAAAACTATTCTATAAAAATAAACTTTTAAGAATTTAACCTGCGATTGTATATTACTGAAAAAATAAAGGTCTGGAAATAGCGATATGGTAGCGGTTTTTAATTGTTCAACGCGTTTCGAGGAAATCTCATCATCAGGAACTATGATCACTACAAAACTAGCGTGGGTTACAGCATTTTGTTATATAGCCACTTTCCACCAATCATGGGTGGATTAGTCACTTATGGTGACACGTCTCCAGTGATTGGTGGAAAGTGGCTATATAACAAAATGCTGTAACCCACGCTAGTTTTGTAGTGATCATAGTTCCTGATGATGAGATTTCCTCGAAACGCGTTGAACAATTAAAAACCGCTACCATATCGCTATTTCCAGACCTTTATTTTTTCAGTAATTTACACAGCGATATAGACCATCATGCAGCCTTTAGATTGTATATTGTTTGAGGTTAAAATTATTAAAAGTTTATTTTTATAGAATAGTTTTTGTGTTGAGGTGTTTTTATTGAAATTATTTTGCAACTAATTCCGAGTATTAAGACGGGCAGATACAAAAAGAAAAAGAAAAAAGAAAGAAACGAAACGATACCTCGGAAGAAATTTCAGTGAGATTTTTTGTGTTAAGGTTGACAACTGAACAGCCAGCATGACACGGTGACATGTAGTTCCGTCCATTTGATCCGCAAATTGGCGAATACAATACTGAAGAACAAACGCAATCCAGTTCGCATTCCGGAATTCTTAAAGATTATATATTAATTAGAAAAATGCACTGAAAATAGCTTTCTTTTTTAGCATATCATATATTAAAAACAAAGTATACGAAAGTATATTTTTATCTACAATTGAGTAATAAAGAATTAGGAGTACTGGATTAGAACAATCCTTCATGGCGAAAATTTTAATCCTGTTCCTTTTCTGACTACTTATAACAAGTTGTATGATTTTACAATTCATAAAAATCCTAAACTCTCTGCTCATACGCAAACGATCTGTGACCTACACAATCACTAACAATAAATTAGTCTTGGACTGCCGTACAGATTCTGAAATTCATGTATTATATCGTAATAAATTCCATTGTCTCCCTTTACCGACTTTATCGCACATGTTTACAAATTTAAACAAGAACTTCAAGTGTCAAATTTTTGACACATCCATTTGTTTGTCGGTTCTTCCCCACGTTTTATGTAGATAAATATTGAATATTTTAAAAGTTTATTTTCAATTTTAATACAATCTTCTCTTTGACCTAAATCAGCATCGCATCTGTGACCTAAATCAGCATCATATCTGCCCATGGAAGGAAAATCTGTTCAGTTAATTTCCTACTCTAAATTGTTCAATTGTCAACTAAATACTCGTAGTACTGACAGTTTAGTTTGAACATGCCCAGTTTTCCTCAATTCCAAAGTACTCTTAAAAAGCTCCCGGAATTCGTTTATTTTACAAAAAAATTAAAGTAAAAGAACAGGATTTATATTAAATGTCTTTAAAATAGGATTGACATGAAATAAGGAGGAGTCAAATGAAAACGGGCCAGACGATAAAACGTATCATTGAAAATTGATTATCTCCAAAACTGGTAACACATTTATCCCAATTGGAGATAAGACGGTCAATCCCATCCTTAAACAAGCTTATGGGCTGCTGACAGAACCAGGTTTATACAGGCCATAAACGTCTTCGTCCAATGCAATCCGATGTTCACGAATGTCTTTTTTCAGCTATCCAAATATGTAGATATCCAGCGCAGTTCCTGATGGGCGTGCACGCCGTGCCTGGAAGGTGGCAGCTTACGAAAACTGCGGCCCAAGGCACCTTTATTTTGATGCAGATTTACAAAAAATATGAAATCGAAAAGCAGAGTTGAAAGTCATCACATGATGCCATTATTAAATTTTTAGCATCATGCTGCTTAACATTTCGGGGCCAAAAATAATGGGCCACGGAGATGACGACATACCGTATTTTCGGGACAATATCCGCGGGACAATATTAAAAAATGAATTAATGTACTGTATAATGAACTATACAGGGTCGGGACACATTAATATGACCACCTTTGGCGACAAGCACAGCAGCTAGTCGACGTGGCAGAGAGTCAATAAGTCCTCGAAGGTGGGTGCAGGTATCTGGGACCATTCGGCGATCAGTGCATCCCGTAATTCCATCACCGTGCGTGGTGGAGGGCCCAGCTTGCGGACATGGCGATCGAGATGGTCCTACAAATGTTCAATGGGTTTGAGGTCCGGGGAGTTCGGTGGCCATAGGAGTAGCTTGAATTCATCCTCATGCTCCTCGAACCAGTCGTGGACAATTTTGGCAGTATGGCAGGGAGCATTGTCCTGTTGAAAGGTGCCATCACCCTGAGGAAACACTGTCGACATGAAGGGGTGTACCTGGTCTGCGACGATCATCCGATAACGAACAGCATTCAGTGTACCCTCCAACGGTATCAGTGAACTCAGACCATACCACGAGAACATCCCCCAAACAGTCACACCTCCCCCACCAGCCTGTCGTCTGCCAACGATGGTGTCGGGATTCCTGTTCTCAGATGCTTCCTGGCGAATTCTCCACCGTCCGTCCACTCTGTTCACCAGAAACCGCGACTCGTCAGAGAAGCAACCCTTTGCCACTCGGCCGAGGTCCAATGGCGATAGTCCATTGCGAATTGGAGGCGTTTTCGGCGATGCACAGGCGTCAACATGGGTGCTGTTACCATACGCCTGCTCCGGAGCCCCAACCTCAAGAGGGATCGTTGCATTCTCTTGGTGCTGACACATCTAGTGGCCCCACTGTTCATTTACTGTGTCAGTTGCTCAACAGTGGCACGCCGATTGGTCTTGGCCAGGCGTCGTAACCGACGCTCGCCTCTAGGATCGATGGCCAGTGGGGACCCACAGTTACCTCTTCGATTGGTCGAAACTGTCTGGTTCGTCCAGTCGCGGTACGCCTTCACAACGGCAGCCCTAGAGCAGTTCACAAGACAGTATGTTTCTTGGCCCGATAGCCAATGATCATCTCCTTTTGGAGGTCCGACAGGTCACTTGCTCTGCCCATGACTGTGACAATTGGGGTGTTAACGGATGCTACTACACGTCTGCTGTTGTCAGCTTTTAATGATATGCAATGATTTTTCATCTGCATACCATGGGACATTCCAACATGTTCGAGTAGAGGTGGTCTTATTAATATGTCCCGACCCTGTATATACATTGTATATACTGTATAATTAAAGTACAGGGATGTATATTATACGCTATTCTCGTTAGAAGTTCATCATGACAGAATGTAACTTCATAAGATTGAAGCAGTTTTGAAGTTGTCATCTTTTTGAAAAGTTACTTTCGTATTTGTTTTTGATAATGGGAAATGAAATGTCGTTTTTTCAGTATATTCTCTTGAGTTTAGTTCACGGGTTATTCAGGGGTGCGGGTTTTTATCGCTCGCGGGTTATTGTCGTGAAAATACGATAACCAGGAGCGAAAGTGTGGAAATGATTGGAGAGAGTTCTGGCCTGTAGGAAGGTTGTTGAATCATATATGTGATTTTAACGCTGAAACATGCAAGGTGGCCCAAAAGCTACCTACCAAGATAAAAGTTATCTTGTACCGTGACAAATAAGTTTGATTACAATGCATATGAACTAGTATTTATAAAACAACATGTTCAATATGTTTGCCATGATGTGTTTGTCACCAAACTCAATGATTTTGTGCAATCGGATTACAAAATTGGCCACCACCTTCATGAGAACGTCTGTTGGACTGGTCAAAATTTCACGCTCGATACATGTTTGCAGTTCGCCCAAGTTTGTAGAGGTGGTCATAAAGACTTGTCCTTCACGTGACCTCATAAAAAGAAATCAAATAGATTGAGGTCAGATGAATATGGGGGCCAGCCGACGCCACATCCAGGACTGGGATAATCCAGGACGTTACACACGTGAAACGTGCCTTGATGCAAAGAATATATCACACTATTTTAAAACAATTGCTCTTGTACTAGCTGAGAAACTGACGTTTAATCTTAGTAGATAGGTTTTGGGCCACTGTATTCAGGGATGCCTAAAATTGTAAAACTGTCATAGTTGAAGTTTAAATTATGAAGCCATTCACTGATATTTCTATAACGCTTTTACGAGAAAGTGAAACTCTACAATATGTTATTCCTCTTTAAAGATTTTAAGAGATTCGTTTCGGAGTTTGCTCTTCATTTTTTCCCTCGTCGACACAAACAATTCAAAGAGAAACGGCAGTTTAGATGAAATTTTCGTATAAAACATTAAATTGTCTCTTTAATCTTAAAATAAGACAGCTTTTACTTTAAATTGTCATCTTTTTATGGTTGCTAGGGATAAATTACCTTAGTCATCGAAAACCGTTAAATTTACAAGTACTAACCTTGAGTGGAATATATAATGTATAAGTTGAGTGTGATAAACAGATAAAATTTAATCTACAAGCCATACTGTAATACTTCATTACCTTCCAGCTACTTCGCTTCCTATGATGTATGAATTTTCGCACTGTAGTGCCATAAGAATGAGTAAGCAGACGCAATAAATAGCTTTGGACCCGATAAGGCTCATAACGAGCTGACGGGCTGTGGGACGCCAGCGCTGTACCATGTACCCCACAGCCAGTGTCGCCGCTGCGGTAGGGGCAATAAAAGCGATTCCTATGAATGATAATAAATAAGTTATGAAAACAGCGTCAATGGTCCAGTAAATTTACTTATTTGGCTTTATTTCCACTAATAAAAACTACTTTAGGGTTTTATAAAAAACAGAAATCTATTGTTTGAAAGTTTTTCCATATTTTATTTTTGAGTGGGGGTTTCTTTTAGTTAATTGGGTTTTGTACCTGTTCCTTAAACCTCTTCCTAGAACCTTGTAACAGGTCTCAAAAATGACAAACGGATTTTTTTTTACCGGTAGCGAGAAGAAGTAACGCTGTCGGAAAGAAATCGACCATGTATTGGTCCGAAAAATTTTTTTTTAATATTTTTATTAATGTAATTAAAGCACATGTCATTATATTATTTAAGACTAATATATTTATTCTGCGTTTTCATAGTATCTATTGAAGTGTTCGACTTAATTCACCTTTGGATAGATTTACGCCTACCGACACGTGACTAATTAATCCTACTATCAGTGACTGCTTACGTTGTGTGCCTTCGAATTTAACGACTGCAACGTTGTGAGTGACCGTGCAGGTTGTACGGTAATTCTTCATATGATTTTTCAATATTAGTGCTTGCTTGTGTCAACAGTGATTACACGAGTGCGTCATTCTTTGTGCATCAATTATTTTAAGTGGCTTTGTGATATATATATTTATGATTTTGCTACAATCTTCGGATGCCTTGTTCACAAGTGGTGTTCATTTGACCGTTCGTGTTTGCAAGTGTGTTATCAATAATACGATTTAATCCACGAAGTGCTATTTCTATTTCATACAGTAACCAGTTCGTTACTGCTGTGCGTTTCTGTGTTATAATGTTATTGCCAATTTATTTAAGCTATTTAGTTTTAAGGCTTTACTTACTTTAATTTTAAATTATTATCCCAATAAATATTTTGATTTATACTCTCGCCTACTGTCATAGTGTGCCTTATTCCACTGCGCCTACTCGGCTATTCACTTAGTAAATTTACACATGACACTAAGTTTTTATTCGTTTTGCTACTGAGTACAATATTTTAATAAATGCTGCAGTCATAACAAAACGAATATTCCATTTTTTTGTCTTTCTTGTCATTGTCATCCTGGAAGATTGATTGAATCAATATTTGGAAAAAATGTCTGGACCACGGGATGGAATTGGTCATTGAGAATATCCGGGTACCTCTAAGCTGTTATGCGGCCTTCCAGAATGACGATTGGTTCCATTGAGTTCCTTGACACGGCCTCCCAAACATACAAAACCACCATAGTTGACAGTGGTTTAAGGTAGTCCATGTTGATCTCCACAAGTTCACACGACCCGAATTCGGAAACACAGCGAAATTTGACTAATCTGGCCATATCACTGTTTCCTGCACTGCATTGTTCATGGTCGTTACACCACTGACAACACTGTTGCATGTTTCCTTTTAATCGTAGGTTTGGCTATAACAGCCCTGCCATGAATATTGTCTTTGTGCAGTGCATGGCAGGCGGTTTTCACTGATACAAATGCACTTAAAATTGCATTCAATTTTGCAGTGATTGCCGTCGCCGTAGTTTTATGTTTTCGGGTTACAATTCGATGAAGTGTTCTTCTGCTCCTATCATCCAGCTTTGTCATTCATCCAGAGTTGTTGCTGTCTTTGCATATTTGGATGTGATCAGGGATACTGTAGAGCTCGTAAAACCGATTAACTTGACGACTCGGGTCACGACATTACATTTCAATTGCGAGCCCCAACGATCATTCCTCTTTGGATGTCTGTTAAATCCGGCATGTCACGCCACAACAACATAACGAAAAGTCTTTAACAACAAGAACATTATTTTGTGTATCGACAGTGATGTGCGCTACGTGTTTTTATTAAGAAATGGGGCTTTAATAGAAAATTGTGTGGATGTCAGGAATAATTCAATTGAACTCTGCCAAATTGCACTTGTAGCAATTAGTTTGTCCAACTCGTGTATGTACTAAACTTCATAAAGTGCCAAAAGACTTTAATGCATCGGATAGAAGATGGCGAGGAATTTCCGGATTCTGCAATTTTTAGAAACGAGAGCGCATTTCATGTCAACGAGAAGGTCAACTACAGCACAGCGAAAATCCACTTATCTCCATATACTGTAATTAACAGGATCATAACAGCCCAAAGGTTAGCAAGAAAAATTACTGTCGTTAATGCTTTTATAAATTTTAAATATCCAATTAGCAGTTTTATTTGAAAATT
The DNA here is from genome assembly GCA_023313115.1 of Rhysida immarginata. Lineage (NCBI taxonomy): Eukaryota > Metazoa > Arthropoda > Chilopoda > Scolopendromorpha > Scolopendridae > Rhysida > Rhysida immarginata. The sequence continues at coordinate 5,718,597 of JAHWFO010036886.1, forward strand.
GATAAATTAAGTTTAAAACTATCAATTAAAATATCCTCTTTGATAAAAAAAATTAACACATCTAAAACAAGTACGTAATTGACACCAAAGTTGGTACATAGAATTATAGAAGAAGAAGAAATAAGGAGAAATAAGAAAGAGTAAGTCAGTATGGAGGATTCCTAACTTTGCTTGGATTCATAAAATTGTCGGATGGTGTTCTGAGGATTATGACCTCCAATTGGCGGACGATTACGTCACATTTTGGGTTGCTCGCAGGCGACGCTCCATCTCATCCCAAATGTGCTTAAGAGAGATCTGACGATCTCGTGGCAAGGCAGTTTGTCAAAAACACGGAGATAATCCATGCAGAGGCGCGACAATCCAAGCACTTATCTCTTTAAAAAGTAAGCTCCAAGTGCTGCGAAAGATATTCTGATGCTGTGAGTGTAGTCAGAGGAACTCTAGGGAGGCAGGGGGCGACTATCGAAACGAAATAGCACTTCAGAACATAATTATGTTTGTCGCGTCTGAAAGTAAGAGCGGGTGCTCGTGCACGGGTCGTTTCGAAGCAATTCTGCGAAATTTTCATCATTTGCATATCTGGTCGAAAGGTATGTTATTGAATTGTGAAGTCTCGTTACGATCGGTTTAATTTTTTGGAGTGCTTCGATATATTTTTTCACATTTTCAGTAACCCAAATTGGCTATTGAAGGTTCATTTGGAAAAAGATGATAAAAGTAAAAATGCCCAGATTCCCGAGAGAAAAAGGATAAAAAATTCTCGATAAATAACACTATTCTCCATTAAAATGTTCCGTTCCATATAAAAATGACTTCTTTCTGTTGTGCTGAAGATGAACCTGAATCCCTAAAGAGATACTAGCCCAATTTTCGGCAAAACTCATTTTGTCAAAACTTTTTTCTTCTGAATATTCAAGCACATCATTCACCTTGGATTTGCAACTAAATCAAAGATGTCCCAGGCTAATTCGGATTGCTTTCCTAAAATTCAAGTTCAAAATCGTAAAATTCACATTCTAGTAGCTATACTTTCTGATTAGTCTAAGAATCATTTCAGAAGTTGAAGCTTTCAAATGTGTTAAGCTTTATTTTTCTTCATGATATCCATCTGCCCAGTATCACGGGAAAATAGGGGGAAATAACCAAAAGCGGGCCCCCTCAATTTCTACTCTGTACGATGCTGCAACAGAGCAATGAAAGATTGAGATAGTAAGTAGTTGATGCAAGTGCCTACCGGAGTACCAATGCCTCGACATTTTACTCAATCCGTTATTTTCAATGACGACATATTGTTTTTAGTGAATATCGAAACTTTTTTTTTATGCTCCTCAGTTTCACGTGTTAGTAAAATAGCTACGTATTAATGGAAGTATGAAAGAGTTCACATGCGTAGTTATCGAAAAATATTAATTCAATAACTACAAGAGGTGGCCCTAACCTGGACCTCCACGCTGTTCCTAAAGCGAACCCCCATATTTTACGATAATTTATTCTCATCTTCTTGGAATTCTGTTGTAGGACCCAAGGTTTACACTTTAAAGAGAATTCTAAGAAGAATTATGCCTTTATTTTTTTTTTTTCAATTACGTAAACTGCCCTTGAAGTAATTGAATACCTGATATTTCATTAAAAAATTATGAATTTGCTATTTATGCTTGTTATAGGAAATGAATGGTTCTCTTTCATTTACTACTTATTTTCTCCTTTTTAACACCTAATTTTATGAAATGGCCCATTTTAGGGTACCCGGTTTAGAAGCACTTTTTTGAAATGGTAAAAGTGAAATGTCTTGGAATTTATTTTTTTTTAATTGAAATTTTTCGTAGTGTTTTTAATAGTTAGACTTATAAAGTAACTTAACTCGGCACGTGTTCCACATTTTTTCAATGATTATTATTGCGTTGTTTTGCCTGTGCATGTCAAAGAAAATGGGGACTTTCCCCTATAAATAAAGGAAGAAGATACCGGATCATCAGGTAGAGTGATGATGGTGCAATACCGAAACGCGTTAAGGCTTAATAAATAGTTTACCGTACCACTCTAGCTGATCATCGTCTTCCTTTATCAATTCATTTTTCTAAAACTACATACAAATTATCAATTGAACAGAAGGTCACACACGCAGGTTGAAATTATAAGGCAATTTTTGTCTTTATAAAGCACCTAAAAAAAAAACAAAAAAAAACGGATAGACGATGGCGGAATATTAAATTGTCAAAACATGGGGTTTTATTTTACAAAAATATTGCTCTCTTTTAGCGTCAGTATTTTTAATAACCAAAAAGGTGTTCATAAATGCCGTCGGTTTAAAGAGCAATTTCTTTTCTTCCCTTACTTGTTAACGTTTTAGAAGTCTATTGATAGATGCGCCTAAATTTGGATTATAAACAATCTTAAAAAATTTTTTTTCATCCTTTTTGTTTATAATTTCACCCTTTTGTTTATATTTTCATGTTTAAAAATATAAAGGGGGCGAAACTAAAATGATTCACTTGAATAATGGCATCTAAATGTACAAATGGAGCTGATTTCAATAACCAACCATGATATTTAAAAAAGTTATTACCGTATTTATTCGACTATAAGACGAGGATTTTTTCCAAATTAAAGGGTCAATAAAGGGGGTGGGGGTTGTCTTAAGTTAATGCTAAAGTCCTCGACCTCGGTTGTAGTGGCGCTGCCATTTGCTGGCATTCTCGATCATAATAAGATCACACGAGATTTTACGATAGTGCTCGAGAGTTTGGAAAAATGTCATTCCATTCACATATCGCAGCAACTTTTCATTGCATGGATCGACGCGGTAGCATTTTTTAATTTTTTCCTGGGATTATAAAACATTTCAAATAAAGTGTTTTAATTTTTAAATAAGTACTTTTGCTTTCATGTTCATTAAAAATTTACCTCAAAAGAGTGGGATCGTCTTATAATCGAAGCCGTCTTATAGTCAGTTAAATACCGTAATAAATAAACCTTAATATTAGAACTACATGTTCTTAATTTTTTGGAAAACTTCATAAATTAGAATGCTGTTTGTAACTCACCTGTCCACATGCTAGCTTCATATTTGGCTATGTGAAACTGATGTTCTATATATTTAGGAAAATATATCAAGAGGCCATCTAAAGCAATCCATGTAAACACGTCGCTAAGCATTCGCAGAAGGAAAGGAACATTGGTCATAATTCGTCGAACGGACGGAATTATATCTGAGAATAGAGAATTATTAAAAAAAAATTGGAAAATCAAGAACAGAAATCGTTTATGTAAAATACATGATGTGAAATTTTGTTTTCGCCCGTTTCTACAAGAGATTTAAAAGACTAGATTTCAAAAGTAATTATCCCATAATTATTAAGTACCGAAAGGTGCTTTATGCTATCAGTGTGGGGAAACGTGTCTGTCTGTCTGTAATTAACTCCTCCAAGGCTATGAAAAATTTTCAAAATCTGTTTTCGTCAGTCGAAGAATATGGTTCATGGCACGAACCAATCACATATTATATAAATCGGTTCAATGGCACGTGCACAAATGGATATCTGGTGAAAGAAGTATACCAGACACTGCAAACAATATTTCTTAATCATCTCATGGCTCCGTTTACCCGAATTGTCATAACGTTTATGAGAAAATTATAAATGTTTATTTTACGAAAGAATTTTCTTCTTAATCCGGAGAAAAAAATTTCATAAATATACTGGCATGAGAAGCGGTGCCCATAAATTATAATTTTTAATAAAAATTTTAAGCAAATAAGTTATTATTCCATTAAATTTATAGATCACTTTTTGTCTTCTTTAGATCTGTTAAAAAAATCTACAAACGAAATTTAATTATTATATAATTCAGTATTAATTGAATTAATTCATATTTAAAAAAAAAGGAAAATTGAGTTAATTTAATAATTGTGATATTTTAATGATTTCCATAAGGGAAAAATTAGCAACTAAATAGATGGAATGTATTGTTCTTTTAGATTGACATGCCTAGCGTTAATATCGATAATATCGAACTTTATTCTATTATAATGCTAGGCATATCAGTCTACAAAATAATACGGTTCCATATCTCTAGTTTTAATTTTTAGTTGCTAATTTTTCCCTTATGGAAATCATTAAAATATCACAATAATACATAACTCTATTTTCAATTCTATAACTTATGTATTAAGTTAATAAATTTATCTGCCATTGATATGCTTTCTGTATTTATTTCTCTCTTATACAAACTATAATTCGAGTCGGTATATCATGCATTTCCTACAGCCATAGTCTTTTAATCCCCTGATCTGTGCACATGCATTGAATTCCATTGTTTTAATCCAACAATTGGATTGCTGTATTTACTGAAAAGTCGTTTTTTGCCCCCTCTCTTGAATGAATTTGTCTACAGCTCAAACAAACAATGCATTTTAACGATCGCACAACATAACAAAACTGTCAGGTAATGTTACGTTTTGTTGCTGAACACGTAATAGTAGCTGACAGTTTTGTTATGTTGTGCGATCGTTAAAATGCATTGTTTGTTTGAGCTATAGCCAAATTCATTCAAGAGAGGGGGCAAAAAACGACTTTTCAGTAAATACAGCAATCCAATTGTTGGACTAAAACAATGCTATGCACAGACCAGGGGATTAAAAGACTATGCTATAGCGTAGCATTAGGAAGATTGCTTTTTGCCACAACAATGGCGCCGAGGCAGAAGTTGTCGCTAATCTCTACATCTATAACTATAGTGCTTATAGTGCTTTATAACTTGTTGATACATCTGCCGCCATCTGTAGTCAGAACCTGTCCCTAACTTCCAAGGAGGGCAGCCAAACCATGACTGAATAATCGCTTGATTTTTAAGAAGTGAGTGTTAAATTAAAAAATATATATGATGAACTTAAAGAAATGAAAAATTATTATTATTATTATTATTATTATTATTATTATTATTATTATTATTATTATTATTATTTAGAACAATTGCATCCCAACAGGGGATATGTAAAGCAGACAAACTGACGTTGTTAAAGAAAATCCAAAGCCTGCAATAAAATATTTTAGGCATGTTCCTTATGATTGAAACAGCGGTCCAAAGAACAATTAATAACCTGTTTCCGAGTGCTATAATTGAGTTCATTCCAAACAGAAATAACATTATATGGGAAGAAGACTTCACGGAACTTAGAAATTACAATGGTAGGCGTGATTTTATATTTCTGCGTCTTCCTCGTTTTCTCAGCATCATCTATATAACCAAGCTCTGACAAAATGCATGGGATGATCATTTTTAATTAGAGCATTATATAATTCTTTAATTCTGGCATAAGCAATTATTTTAGTCAGAGTTGGAATCCCGTAAGCGTGACAGGTCTCTGTAATAGAAGAAACTTTAGAGAGACCCAACGCCGTTCTTAAAACATCGTTATACGCAGTCTGAACTCGAATTATTTGCCGTTTAGGGGCTGATGACCAAACGACAAAACCATATTCGACTTTGGGAACTAGTATGGTCTTAAATGTTTTAATGATTTCATCTTTCCTTAAAATTTTGCGTAATCTACTAAATAAAAACTTTAACCTATTTAAATCAATCAATATTTTCAGAAAAACACAATCTACTATCAAACACGATGCCCAGGACTTTACAGCTATGGAGCGTGGTGTGCCTTTGTTTATCTATTATCAGAATGTTTGTTTTTGTAGGATTGAAAAGCAGACCCTGAGATGTATACCAGGCACTTAAAGTATCAAGATCATTCTGAATCTGCTGCTGGGCATTAGATAGCTCAGTGCTAGAGAAAGCCTTAAAGAGAAAATTGTCATCCACATATGACAACATGTTGCAATTAAGAGGCAAATTAAATATTTGGGCAGTAGCCGCAGCATAAAAGATCGTGGCGGTCGGGGATCCCTGGAGTAAACCTGTCGTAAACGGCTACTCAGTAAGATGTTGAGAGATGTCAGTATAATTAATTCGCCGATCAAAGTATTCGTGGACGAGGTCCCGAGTAGGTTGATCAATTCCCCAGTATTCATGTTGTTTCATGAAAGAATGTCTGTCAACCGTATTAAATGCCTTGGAAATATCAGTGTTTACAAGATAACAGATAAGACCATTGTCAATGTAATTAATGATGTAGTTCAAATTGGTAAAAACAGCATAAAGAATTGGGATTTTAGGTCCTCCTCCAATTTGATTCATAGGTAAAACTGACCAAAGAAATTTCGTTACGTCAGCAAACAATAATTTCTCAGAAATTTTAGATATCGCCGAAAGAGTACATATTGGTCGGTAATTAAGAAAATCTTGAGTTGAACCTTTTTTAAATTTTGGCAAAATAAGTGTTCTCTTGAAATCAAGAGGAAACCTTTTCGTATCTCTGATATTATAGAGTAAATGTTGAAATAAGCGGTTTCTAAACCGACCCCAGTTTTTAAGGACCGAAATAGTCAATATGCCATCACGGGAGGAAGTTTTGTTGTTAGACTGTTTAATTACCATATGTATGGCATTTAATGAACATTCAGCGTTCGAAGTTTGGCCGCAGAGTTCATAATTACTATCACCAGCAAACTGGACCATATTTTGATCATTAGGACTGTCCACCCATTCTAAATAATGTTGACACTGATCAAGGGGAAAGGTCTGTCTATTGCGTTTAAAAGAGCGAATACACTTCCACAGATCAAACATACGCGTTTTCGGATTAAGAATATTGGCTCTCTTGGCCCTCCTTATTTGATGTTTAAAATCATGATTAATTTTGTGTAAACACTTTTTATTCCATGAGGAAGGATCACTTTTGAAGGTCGCAAAACGGCGCTTTTTAAGCTTCCATAGGGCAAGAATCTTGTTTGACTCCCAGAGTTGTTTAAACTTAGTGGTTTTGACAGCCCTGGTGACCAGCCCAGCCTGAATGAGTGCTTGATGCATATTATTTTCTAATATATTAAACATAGTATTCGAGCAACTGGTAACCCAAAACAAGGACCAGTCAAGTGTTGGCAGTATATTTCTGAACTTACACCAGTCAACGTTCCTAAAATCGTTCCAAATCCGATTTGTCTTATCAATAGTATTGTTACAATTTTTAAGATCATAAATTGAACAAGTTAAAGCATTATGAACACACTTAGGTATGAGAGTCAACGTAACAAAAACGCTGGTCCAAAATATAGATATAAAAACTTGATCAATCGTAGATCCGGTGGAAGGTGTAATTCGAGTAGAGATACTAACAATGGGACGGAGACAGTTGAAGAATTTGGTTACTATTAAAGGATGGATAAGCAAAGTTAATATTAAAATCTCCAATAATTATATTAATCTTATAACGCTGGTATAACCGTTGAAATAAAATTACTAACTGAGTGATGGAAACATAAGGACAATAAAATGCCAAGAGGTTAAAGGTATGCATGAAAGTGTAAATCCACCCATTTGGGTGACTTTCAGTGAAATCATGAACGTTTGCCAAAAGTGTGCATGAAAGTGTAAATCCACCTATGTGGGTGCATGTCGGTGCAAATCTTGAAAGTTTGGCAAAAAGTGTGCAAGAAAGTGTAATTTTGCCAATTTGACACAAGATGCAGACAAATTCAAGACCATCAAGGGATTCTTTTTCTAATATTCGATAAGACCATCGATCATGAACATGCTACAGGCTTCAGATGCTAAAACTGATATAGTTAATCACGACTTGATTATTTCAGCCATAGTAAAGGGCGTTTTAGACTCCTTACAGAGTGCAGTGACCCAACTTATACAAGAAATAAGCTGAAAAAAATGGCTGAACAAATAATGGCCGCGGACTCCACTTTGAAAAAACTGGTTATTAAACACGAAACATGATGAAACAAATAATCTAATGGGAAATTACAACAAGATCGAAATATTGAAAGATAATAGAACATTGAGGTCGACAATGATGAATCCAGGAAGATCCCTAAGACCATTAGACAATCAAAACCCCAATGCTCCCCAGGAAAAGCATAGAGATTGCGGTATTGACGAGGATATAACTAATGATCCTGAACTTAATGACCGAGATGTGTTATAACAGGAGCTACATCTTCCACAACGAACAATAGCTAACCAGCCAAGCCAGGTAAGTTTAATTACAAATGAGAAAAGGAGAAAGAGTGTTACCAAGAACAACGGATGTCTTGACGTTCCGAACCGAACAATGTATCAATTTCCAACAAATCACATAAAAGGCCAACAGCGACACCCGACAGAAAAGAAAAATAGCTGGAATTTACCGATTAGGTCTCCATCTACATCCAGGGTCTGTATCGGCAATTTGGAATCTTCAGTGACGGCAATGAGTTTAGCTAAAAAATTGGCGGAAAGGAATCTTAATGTTTTAGAGTGCGCTAGGTGGTTGACGAAAGGAGGTACTCCTTCCCACTATTTCTTTGTGCGTTTACGTCAACAAGCTGACCAACCCCCATGGTATGAAATAGCATGGCCGAGGGGCTTATCAATACGACTATTCAGAGGGAAAAACCTCCACGCTGACAGAAAATTCCTTTCGTCACCAGACGTACGCGAGGCAAGTCCGACCAAAGGCAGATTAAGCAACGTAGAGATGAGGAGCTAAGCAAAACCGGTGTATCTCTCCGTGTTGCATATGCTAATACTCGCTCACTGTTTAATAAGTTGACCAATTTAGAACTCTGGCTGCAGACATCTAAAATTCATATTTGTTCCCTTGTCGAAACGTGGTTAGCCCCAGAGGTCGAATCCAGACTAATTTGTCCCGACTCACACTCGATTTATAGAGCGGATCAACCCACAAGAGGTGTTGCCCTCCTCGACACATCTAGTGATTTTAAGTGTTTCTAACCAGGGATGTGATTATCTTTTGGTCGAATGTGCCTTTGATAACATTGTCATCAGAATACTAACCATTTATAGATGTACCCGTCAAACAGGTTATTGACCTTAAGCGTGGTTCCCACATGCGTAAAAACAACGGCAAAAACCACAAAGCAGAAAAATTTTATGATGTCGCTTCCTGTTTTCGTCTCTTCTGCCCGACTGAAAATTTCTGCTTTTTAGAGTTGGGTTGAGTTCAACTTTTGTGACACAAGCAGGGCAGAAACGATTGCTCAGCCAATAGAAAACTATCTTTGCAGTGACGTCCTCTCTCTCTCTCTCACAAAATAAAAATGTCGGACACTCAGCTCACAAAGGTGCAGAGGCTGAGAAAGAAAATTGATGTAGAAGCGCTAATAGAAGAGGTGCGAAATATATATTTATTAATTACTTAATCAAATGAAACTGAATAAACCACTATTGAATGCAAAAATTCAATGTGATGATTGATGAGGAATGAACGAACTGTGTACGTACTGTGTGCAGTCGAAGCCGACCGTTTAGATCGATCGACGGCTTCGGTGCAGTGCATTTGTGTTGGGCAAAACTTCTGCTATCTTATTCTTTTGAGTTTCTACCTTGTGGGACACCAGCAGGAGCAGAAAGTAAAAAGGCAGAAAATAAGAGGGAAAGAAAGAGTTTTTAAAAAAAAAATACGCTTTATTTTATGTTTTATTATAATATCTCTTCAGGCCGGCGTCAACAATTAATTTAGCAACAATAAACGACGGATACATTTAACCCTCGTCATAACGAATTGTTTGTTGTGGCAATTGGACAATTCGTAGCAATGAATTAGTACCATTAAAACATGAACCAGTGAACCGATTTGAAAGAATGTTTTTTTAACATGCATTGTCATCGGTCCTGCACATGTGTATCAAATTTCAACTCTCTACCTTTTCGGGAAGTAGGTTAAATTCGACTTCCAAGACTTGTTTACAAAGTTAGTTACAAGTGAAGCTAATATAAACGTATTAAAAATACGCCCTGTTTCTGCTCTCTTGTTTTCTGCCAGTGGGAACCACGCATTATATTTTCTCTGGATTCAGCCCATGACTATATCATATTGGGCGACTTAAATGTTAACTTTGCAGCGAATACTCTAGATAAGCAGCTAATAATTGAAGCATGTGGGATATTGCAGCTCACACCAATTGTTAACAAGCCAACGAGGATAACGAGCACATCAGGAACTATTATCGACTAAATCTTTATGCCGAATAATTGGAAATGGATGATGGTGTTCCATTCCTCAATAGTTGTTGGACGTCGTTCGAGCAAAGGCTCGTTTCAATAATCCAAATCCACAGAAATCCATCAGGGATGTATCTGGGACTTGACAGGGAGATCATGAAAGGGTATAACGTGAATTCCAGTTTCATCTTCCACATCCAACATAAATTAAGCGGTCGAGTTATACGAATGGTCTTGGTCCAGCCAAAGTTTGCTTTTGTCCTCCTCATACAACGCAGGGATTTCCTCGTAGAAAATTAGCCTGAGGACATGCTGCTGATAGAAAAGAAAGATAACCTTAGCCTTCCTGCCCACTCTTCTGATTGTGAGCTTGCCGTTGTACGAATATCCAGCAATCACCACAAATCTTTTTGAAAAATTTCCTTACAACCTTGGACTACTTTTTGATATGGCTTCTCTCCACGCAGACGGTAGACGCGGGGTTTGTTGCAGTCCTTAAGGTAGACGTAGGCTTCATCCAAAGTGACAACGTACTTTCATCGTTCCGCTGCGAGGTACCCCTCTTAGAGCCTCCGACAGTTCCCCATCTTTTCTGCGACGTGTCCTGGTAGCAGCTTATGAACGCGACTCTTGTGGTGGTTATTCCAGTTTCAATTCTTTATTGGGAGCTTTAGCATAAAAGCTACTTATAAGAACGCGCCCTTGGTCTGTACGTTTATCCGTCCGTCCGTTCGGCCGTCCACCGTTTGCACGATAACTTGAAAACGGATTAACTTTTTCAAATTCTGTTTTCAGAAATATCACCATCAAAGTCTTAGCTCGGCCGTATCAAATTTTCAGAATTTTTCGTGGACCCCTTCAAGTCGAATTCGCGTGCTAAAACAGTGAGTGTAAAGAATACTAAGATAATGGCATGTCATATAACAATCGATTTGCCAAGAAGGAATAATTTTTACTTTCTGTTCATCTTTTAAACATTACTGACATCGGCGCGCGCACGTGAAATCGCTTTATCGACGCACGATTGCTCATAATCAATATTATTCAGTAGCGGAAGAATGGAGCAACTTATTGGTTTTATAATGTCAGTTCTTCATAATTTCTACATTTTTTAAGATAGAAGGCTGAAATTCGGTATGTAGCTTCCTATGGGCATATATCTATCTGCACTATTTAGTTTGCTTTTGATTGTTACACTGGGGTCGGAATTACGTGGTGGGATTCAGAGAGAACAACATATCTATGTGCTATTTAGGTACGTAAAGGCGTGAAATTCAGTATCCAGATTCCTCTAGGCAAGATCATGGTTATTAAAAGTTAGTGGTTGGTCAACTCCTTTGTTCTCGACGCTAAAAACGTAATTGGGGAAAACTGCTCCCACTAGGTGGCTTCGATGTCGTTAGTAGTCTACTGATCGCCATGCATTAAGCTTAGTTTCAATGGAGAGCTTCGTCAGTACTCATTTCTCCTGCTAATTCTCTCACCATATTTAATTATTAAAATGCCTTTTAGGTGTGTGGTACCTGGATAGACACATTAATCAACAATCTCAAGAAAGACAGAAAATGAAAAATGCCAAAAAACTATCCAAATTGTAATTTTTTTTATTATAACAACTTATTATTATTGATTCATGATTTTTAACTTGTATTGTGGCAGAAAGTGTAATTTATTTATTCGGTGTGGATTTGTTTTGTTTTTTTTTCCTTAATAGTTTGTATTCTTGATATACAGTGTTGCTGATGATCCATTTTTCTGGCATACATCTTGCAGTTTATATTGGGACAATTTTTGGCATCAATTTGTTTGGCTGTTGTTTTTCTATCTGTAGTTAATATAGGTTTGAGAAATTATTTTTTTAATTTTGGTAATTTTTAATGTGGGCCTTATTTGGGTTTTTCTTATGCCTCAAATTTTAATATTTTATTATTCTTCATCTTATTGGTTGTAAAAGTTAATGGGTGTATATTTTCTAGGTGTTTTATTATTGTTTGTATAGAGTTACTGGAGGAATGTCATCTCAACATCTATATATAATTTATATATTTTGTTTGTGTTGAGTTATTTTATTATTAGTATTCCATATGTTTTATATAAATATTTGTGATGATAGATGATACATGATGGACTCCCATAGGTGAATCTTCTGTTTGGGTATAAATTTTGTTAGTGAAACATAATTTGATGGTTTTGTATGATTTTTAAAATTTTACTATTATGTAAATGTTTTTTTAAATTCTTTTTTATGATGTCTATTGTTGGTATAATTGGAATATATATATATATATGGTATGTCCATTGTAAAAATGTGATCATTATATCAGTTTTGATTGTTTCTATTGTTCTTTTACTGACAGTAAATTTTTTATGAGTTAATTTTAAAAAAAAAACTATGATGTATATAAAAATATCTAGAAATTTTACTAATTTGGTGATGATTCTATTGCTGTTAATTGTTTTTGTTTGATGTATAAAGTTAATTTCTTTACTTTTTTTTTACATTTTTTATTTTATTACGTTATTATTCAACAAAGTTTTGATTGTTTCTATTATTCTTTTTACTGATAGTGAATTTTTTATGATATAATTAAAAAAAATTGTGATGTATATAAAAATATCTAGAAATTTTATTAATTTGGTGATGACTCTATTGGTATTAATTCTTTTATGCTTTTCATTATCTATTTTGTTTACTCTTATACATTTTTCTTATTTTATTAAGTTAAAAATTATTATTCAACAATTACAATTTTTTTATAATTTTAAAAAATATATTTATTATTAATTAAATATAAGATGTTTTATCTAAATTGTAATGACAAAAAAATGTTCGTGGACATTAAAAAATACTTTTAAAAATTATTCTGAATTACAAGATTGTCTTCTGTATTTTATATTCCCTAAGTTTAATTTTTTGATTATGTAAATTGAAATAAAATTTAAAAAAATAAAAAAAATTGCTTTAATTCAGCTTCTACATATATTAAAAATAGACTACTAGTGCCCTTCAATGCCATCTGGTGGTATCCTTTGGCGCTAATAGCCTTTTGAGAAGGAGTTGACCAACCTCTAACTTCTAATAACCATGGCAAGATCTACATTAGTATGGACTTTAGGCCCAGTTGTTCCATTGGGGTCGGATTTGCGGGGGTGGCAGTCACTTGGTCTTTAGAACTATATTAACATCTCACACGTTCGGAAAATACGAGCTCTTTTACATTTTTCTACACAGTACGTTCGAGAACATTAATTTTTTGATTAAAAAACTTGGGGAGAGGTAAAAAGTGCAGATAAAGGGAAAAAATAGATGACTGCAGGATTTTTTACTTGCCTTACCCTACTCATGGTGGGGGGGGGGGG
>JAHWFO010036886.1:5732127-5752332 GCA_023313115.1 Rhysida immarginata
GTATAAATGTATTTCTGCTTCACTGTTAAAGCTCCTCCTTGGAATGTTTACAAGATTTTATTATTTTATTAGGAGCTTTAGCATAAAAGCTACTTATAAGAATGCGCCCTTGGTCTGTACGTTTATCCGGCCCGCTGTCCGCCGTTTGCACGATAACTTAAAAACGGATTAACTTTTTCAAATTCTATTTTCAGAAATATCACCATCAAAGTCTTAGCTCGGCCGTATCAACTTTTCAAGATTTTTCGTGGACCCCTTCAAGTCGAATTCACGTGCTAAAACAGTGAGTGAAAAGAATACAAAGATAATGGCATGTCATATAACAATCGAATTGTCAAGAAGGAATACATTGTTAAGCACTACTGACATCGGCGCGCGCACTTGAAATCGCTTTGTCAACGCACGATTGCTCAAGTGCTCATAATCTATAATATTAAGTAGCGGAAGAATGGATCTATCTATTGGTTTTATAACGTCAATCCGTCCCCTTCATAATTTTTACATTTTTAGAGGTAGAAGGTTGAAATTCGGAATGTAGCTTACTATGGGCATGCCCATCTGCACTATTTACGTTGGTTTTGATTAGTACACTGGGGTCGGAATTACGGGGGTGGGATTCAGAGAGGGCAACATATCTATGTGCTGTTTAGGTACGTAAAGCTGTGAAATTCAGTATCCAGATTCCTAGAGGTCAGGTCTACATTAATATGAAGTTTAGGCCCAATTGTTCAAGTGGGGTCGTATTTGCGGGGGTGGCATTCACTCCGTCCTTAGAACTATGGCAACACATGGCATTTGATATATCATACGTTCGGAAATGATGAGAAAGGAAATAAGATACGAAGTTTTTTTTACATTTTCTGCATATTACGTTCGAGAAAATCAATTTTTGATTAAAATACTTGGGGAGTGTCACAAAGGATTGCGACATGTACGGGCTCCAATACTTCGAGCAGTCGGCGTCGTCTGCTCGGAAGTAATGTTGGAGTTCGTAAGGCGCCATCTCTTGAGACGAGCAAGCGTTTTCCTAACGAGGCTCCTGGCAGGAGCGCGCTAATAAGAAAACGGAAACGGCGTCGTCCGCGCAAGCGGAAGCGAGGGAGGAGGCTCGTGGCGCGAGGGATGAAATGTGAGGAGAGAGAGACGGGCTTTGAAACGGTAAGGTCGCCAGAAAAGAGGCTCCTAAGTTTTTGGTCAGCCGACAGGCTCTCCGTGTCGGAAATTTGCCAACGTGGCATAGACACTTGTAAGGAAGTAGGTGAACGAGTAGCGGCCAGCGAAAACGACAGCGACCGGACTTTGTCTAGTGCTCTCATATTTAATCTTTGGAATGATTTGTTTCTCTCTGAAGGAGTAGGGCAGTTTTCTACGAAGGAGAAAAACTCCGACAACAGCGAGAGGAACGTCGTGCGAGTTGCTACGTGCTCCGTTCTCGCCTGTGCTGAAAGAGAAACTTCGAGTGGGCGTTCCGCTCCGCCGCCGTCGTGCTCGCCTTGTGATGTCGACCTTGTGCTGGAGAGCCGTCTGTGGTCTATCGTCCCGACAAGCCATCTAGTTCTTCTGCTGGATTTCGACGCAGCGAGTTGTCTCAAGGTGTTCCCCTGCACCGAGCTGAATTTCTTCTCTCCAGAGGATAGACTGTTATTAATCATCCCCTGGACGACTTCAGGCCTTTTGCGGGAGAACCTCGGCACCTTCGCCCGTTACGATAGGTAAGCCATTTCATAGCGTTATCTTTAATGAAAGGCTCCGTCGTAGTCTCTCTCTTCTCTAGTAATTTGCTGGCGCGTAATTCTTAATTTATTTGCCAGGTTAATAGCCCTTAGCATAGTTTCGTTGGTTTCATTAGATAAGTTTAAAGTGGCATTTAAAAGTAGAGCCCCTGTAAGTAAAACTTACATGGCGCGTCATCTGTTGAGCGTTAACTTAGAGAATTTTCTGCACTAACGAATTGGAATATGAAATAGCTTGTGCGTTTTCTTAGTTCCCGGGTTATTCTAATGAAATTATTTTCTTTATTTTGATGTATCAGTTTTCCCGTGGAAGTCGCTCAGGGAGGCAAACGCTAGGCGTGTCCGCTCTCCTTGTATGCGGTGAGCATATCGACGACAAAACTAAAGGAGGGTCACCAGTTTGGTCAGCTATAAGACTGCGGCCAAGTCTTACCCCTTTTGTAACTTTTGCACCAAAGTTCTTGGTTTAAGTAAATTTTCTTATTAAGCTAACTCATGTTTCTGTACGTTCGTCGTAAAGCGAACTAATTTGTCCTTAAGTTAGACTTCGGTCTTGTTGTTGCTTTTTAAATTAAAGCGCAATTTTGTTGTTTGAGAAAGGCTGCCTTGTTACAGCTTTGACTACGGGAGTTTCCATTTATATGGTTCCCTCCCATCGACTCTCCTCGTGTTAGCGGAGGTCTTTAGAATGTAAACTTTTGTTTGATTTAAATGCTTTATTTTTGTCATTTAAATAAAGTTAATGTTCTGTTTATCTAAGTGTATGCTCTGTGTCTTGTTATCATACATATCTTCCACTGCGTAATCTTTGCTGTACGTGACAGGGAGAGGTAAAAAGTGCAGATAAAGGGGTAAAAATAGATGACCGCAGAATTTGCTACTTGCCTTAACCTATTCGGGAGGGGGGGGGGGGTTAATTTCTTTTCAATAAATGTATTTCTGCTTCACTGCTACTAAAGCTCCTCCTTGGAATGTTTACAAGATTTTATTTTATTTATGGTAGCCTGTGAACTTCGTACAATCTTTGCGATCTCTCTTTGGGTTGCTGGATTTTCACATTGGACAAGCTGCTTGACTTTTTGAATAACCTTTGGTGTTCGGCTTGTGGGAACTCTGGATTTTGCTGTTTCTCTCCAGTTGCAATTAACCCTTCTCGGGATTTTCCTTTTCCATTCAGTACTGCCAATATGCCTTTCTTCGAAACAGAGAAATTTCCTGTTTTTCATAGCAGTATAGCTGTAATTAGAGTCGGAAACGGTAATAATGTACCCTTCCCAGTAAGGTTCGATTTTCGAAGAAATTTTTATGACATTTACTGCTTTCGAATGAAACACAACAATGCGCACGTATACGTGAACCACAGCATTCACGCAATAAATCGCTACCAAAGATCGTTATCGACCTTCTGTAGATCCTACTACAGAGTCTTTTGAAATGTGAGCTCTAATTATACTCACCCTCTTGGAACACTTTGAAATTTTTATAGCCCAAAAAAGCGATTTTAGAAGTTTTATCTCACGTCAAGTTTGAACTGATTACATAAATTTCACGCCAATGCTAGGGAGTTAATACAAGATTAATTGCACAAACATATCACTTCTTATTTGATTGTCCTTGTCCTAGTTTATAATTTCTTCAGTGCAGTTTCCCATTCTAAACGGCAACCATGCCCTTTTTCCTCCTAACGAAATAGTATTTTGTAAATTTGCTTCTCCCGCAATTGTATGACCTTTATATCACTATAGTACGTATTCTGTAACAATACAAAGCCCATTTCTCATCTTCTCTTAATCCTATATGTTATTGTTCATTACCTTTAACGGACGACATTATCTTAGTTAAAAAACTCTTCTGTTCGTCCACCGGAGATCCTTTTACTTGCGCAGAGATCATAGCAGCCATTTCCAGAGCGGGAGTATCATGACGAGAGGGTAACCGAATAGGAAACTGAGCGACCAAGGCAGCGCTTAATAAAGCCAGTGACCCCAAAGCTAAATATCCTATCCACCATGCTCCAATCCATCGGGGATCACTAGGTGGAACTGGAGACTCCTCTACAAAATAATGATTAAAATTATCGACAATTAATTCTTTTGTTAATGCACTCTAACTCTTACAAAAAATTACTTACCGAAGGGGTTCACGTAATAGGAAAGGCATGCAGTACTCAATGAAAACCCTATCAGAGGACCTATAGCTCGCAAGGCAGACGCCAACGCTATAATGAAAATGAAACAAAAAATAATATAAAATCGACATATTTAAAACTATGCATAACATCTCACGAAGAAAGTTTTAAAAAATAAATTTTTAATAGCCAAAACAAAGATTACAGGCAGCAGTAACAGTTTCAACCGCATACAAAATTACTTTAAACATTTTTCTTAGGGCCGGTTCTACCAACCTCGGATAAATCCTCAGATAGCTATCCAAGGTTTAAACTTAAACCCGGTATGCCGCTTAAGTTGCGTTCTGCCAACATTTTTTATCCCTCGGATAACTTTATCTGAAGCATGATCTGTAAATTAAGGTTGTCGTTGAACTAGGCAAAAAAACAGGGTTAATGACTTTTTCTGCCACTGGTGGTATCCAGTCTGATAGGGTCCTAAATTTATTCATATTTCTATCGTTAGCAAATAAGATTTATTTATTTGGCCTTACTTATTGAACATGGTTTAAAATAATTGATAAAATATAATAAATGCTGGTTTTAAACATTGCGAATAGCTGCTAATCGGACCCGATGAGAAGGTTCGCCCTCTATAGTGATCGTTTTCATTAATCTGATACACCAATGGTGGGATGGAATAGTTCAACGACCACCTTAATTTACAGGTCATGATCTGAAGCAATGACGTATATTAAAGATAGACTCCGAATCCTATTGTTAACAGCGGCAAAAAGTGAAGCAAATTGAGCCATGATAGTTCTGGGCAGGAGTGAGCCGTGGAGTAATTAGCTGTCTGGCTGCTTTGTTTTTGAAGATTTTGGGCCCGAAGAATTATTAATTCAAAACCATTATTCAAAGTTGTTTTGCGTACAACTGTACAAACAGACAAGAAAAAGGACCAGGAATCATTTTCCACAAAAATAAATCAAAAATACGTAACTAAAATAAAAATACGTTACTGAAAGACAATCGAAACGAAATTGAAATTGAATCCACGATCGAAAAATTGTTCATAAAATATAATAAAATACTTCAAATACAAAGTAAACGAAAAGATAAACTTATCAGTCCGTGATCGGCGTGTGAAAGAATTATTAATCAGCTACTCTTGTGTTTAGCCATGTGTTTTGCATCATCTTCACTCACTTTCAGCCATGACAGTTCTGGGCATGGAGCTTCCCAATTTGCTTCAAGTTACAATAATAGGATTCGGAGTCTATCTTTAATATACGTCATTGATCTGAAGTATAGAGCACAAGCAATGTAAGGCGCACTGTGATTGGTCAGTTTGATTTTTAGTGCTTCCATCTATCGTGAAAAAGCAAAAGTATTCATTCCAGTCAGTGCATAACCTACAATTAGAGTTCCTGTATAAAGAACTCATATTATACAGGAACTCTACCAATGACCTAGAAAAAACAAGGTCATTGAACTCTACCTATAATGACAAGATAAAGCCCTCTATCATGAAAAAAAAAACAAAAGTTTTCCAGTCAGTGTTAGGATGTTAAAATGCAGCACTGCAGAAAAAACAAACGCGAAACAAATTCAGCTGGAGAACTCGGACCTCAGAGAGCAAAACTTCCGTTTCGTTTCTCCTTTTGGGGGCTATGTTGTCGTTCAGTGAAAATGAAATACAGACAGGTAATCTAGATCTAATCTGCTGTTCATTTGCACCCTAAAACTTATTCCTACCACCGTAATTTAAAATGGTAATTGCGTAACACGAAATACTATGGTTTTGAAGGCATTTTCAAATAGAAGCGGACAGGAAGTACCGTCATTAATGCTCGTAAATTTGAGCGAAACGATTCACCAAGGATCAGAAAGAATGTCTCACTCGACTGGTTTTCAATGGAATCTCGCGAATCGCGAGAAATCCTGAGAATATGTAGTCCTCTAGCGGTACACAGGAATCGCGGACAAATTTCCCACGTGCCGCGCGCAAAAAAACAGGGACACGAGATGGGTGGCAATGCATGCTCAGCAAATAATTGTTCAAATAATCGGAAACATCATCCTCACCTGAGTTTCTACACTTTTCCAAAAGATGAAACGAGGTAAATCATTTCAATATGATTCTTAAAAATTATTTTATAACTTCAACAGGTTTTAATATAAACAAAAAAATTATAAGAAAGGATTATAAAAACGGACTACATCTGCTATCGTACAAAACTGTTTAAATATAGGAATTTAACACTCAATATACTAGAGCCGTTATCACTAATTATAAAAACCTTCCATCCCCCGAAATATAAAAATCCTATATCCAATATTTACATTTAAAATGAAAACTATCCCATTATCTAAAAACCCTTGAGCAGCACTTTAAAATATATACAAAATATATGTTTGAATTATATACAAAAATATACATTTAAAATCAAACCATAGATTAATATAAGCTGCACTGTCTAAAATCCTGATAATTTTAGCACTTGACTAAAAATTCGGAACTTGACTTGTTAAAAATTCCTTGAAGAAATGTTACACCTTGCAAGTGGCGAAGAATCCGTTTTATACGATAGAAAAATGTCCTAAGTCCAAGATATATTCCAATAAATGTTATCTTTGAAGTCAGTTGAAAAATCATAAATAAAAAAAAAATTTCATCATTTTCACCATGATTAACGTTTTCGAGGTCATCTATACCTCATCATCAGATTGAATACACCATTAATGAGTTAAATATACCTAACAATTCAATATGAGTTACCATTTCAATTTCATATTCCATTTCAATTGCATCTCACGAAATCCGTTCATCTTTTCTTAAGGAAACACCTTATTTGTGGTTATTTTATCCATAAAATGTATGAAAAAATTGGATGCTCTAATAACCGTCTCACATTATTGCTAGATTTTCACTAGATACTGAAGTTTTCACCATGTTTAAAGCTAACTGTGTTAAAGAGAACAGTGATTTTCCTTCAACAGACTTCTTGACATTAATTGAAATATTTGAAAATGATTTTAAAACGTCATTCCAGAACATGTCATTTTTCTAAAATAAGCGAGAGGTTGAAACAAAACTGTTACTTCCTGATCACATTCTGATAAAGGCACTTTGTTCAGGTTGCTTATCACAGCCCACTAGATAAAGGCCTGAGTGCTGTTTTCAAAATGGCGGCGCTAGATCCAATGGCGGCGCTAGATAAGATGGAATAGAAGAATTATGTCACAAATTTGCTTTAATCTTCTAACGAAATCTAAGTTTTTGAACTTTGCTATTTAAATGGCTTTATGTTTCAATCAAAACAATGACAACATACATGCAAATAAATATAGTTTCATTTTCTTCAAAGTAGAGCCATCTATGGAGGAAGAGAAAAAGCATCTTTTCTATAAAAAATTTCGAAAGCATATATGATGGTTTTAGAAGTCTGCAAAAATTAGTTCCTGTAATAGATTAATTATTTTGGTTAAATTTTGTAAGAAATTTAAAGTAAATTTAAGAAATAATTCTTCTATTTCAGCTTATTTTACACAGACAGTCCGCCTGCGAGTGCTGCCATTTTGAAAACAGCACTCAGGCCTTTATCTAGTGGGCTGTGTTGCTTACAATCAATTGTGAAAAAATTTGTAAGTCTTCACATATATCAAGGCATTGTGATTATCAACGAACAAGCAAAAAGACTAAAGGAAATACCACGAAAAAAAGAAAAGTAACCATATTGCAACATTTGTAATCTCCTTTGACAATAAATAAATAAAAAAATCAATTATTTAGTGTGTGCTTTTTTCGACAAATGCCTGATTTTCATTCCAGATATCCCTATAGCAATATAACCGTGCAACAGAAAAGTATCAATATATTTGTTTATGGTGTTAAAAAGTTCTTTTTACGTGACAGTCTTCAATATTATAATTGTATTGTGAAGATTATCGTCTGCAATTCATGCATACCGCTAGAGGACCATAAGTTTCTCGTACTTTCTCGTGATTCGCGAGATTACTGGGAGTGAGACATCCTTTCTGATCCTTGGATTCACTATCCGAGGAATAAAATGGCTATCCGACCTCTAGAGGACCGTAAAACTTTATCAGGATATCTTTGGTATATTCTAGTGTTTATCCATAACCTCCTCTATTATTCAAGGCCTATTCTTAGCGTATAAAACTGTGTATATGCTCTTCATTGTTAAAAGACGGTCGTCAAAGACGCACCTAGTGAGAAAACCACGCACAAAGTATTGCTAATTTAAAGGGCAATTGGCTAATAAGTCTCCACGCTGGCCAAATTTTTATGATATCATTTCTGAATGAATCAAGGATTAAATTAAAAACTAGATAAAATAATTCGTGTTAGTTTCATTCACTAATTTAAACTGACAACGTGTGCTTAAGCGCTCGTGTGGGAAAACCAAGTACTAAATTTTGTATACGATTTAAACAATAGATATCGGCTTTCAAGGTTGGGTCTGAAGTAATAATGGAGGTCATGGTTTATCTGAGGATGGCAGAACACCGTTTTGACTTATCTAAGCTTTATTCCACTACTTATTCTATCTGAAGATTTATCCGAGGTTGGTAGAACTGGCCCTTAATCATTTTTTTGCTATGTTATTCGAAACTTCTTACAATTCCAAATTCATTTAGGGCCGGTTCTACCAACCCCAGATAAATACTCAGATAGCTATCCAAGGTTTAAACTTAAACCCGGTATATTGCTTCAGTTACGTTCTACCACCATTTTTTATTCCTCGGATAACTTTATCTAAGGTATAGAGCACAAACAATGTAAGGCACACTGTGATTGGTCAGTTTGATATTTAGTGCTTTCATCTATCGTGACAAAACAAAAGTATTCATTCCAGTCAGTGCATAGCCTACAATGATAAGAGAAAGCCCTCTATCGTGGAAAAAAACAAAAGTTTTTCAGTCAGTGTTGATGTTAAAATGCAGCATGGCAGAAAAAACAAACGCGAAAAACAAATTAAGCCGGACAACTCAGACCTCAGAGACGCAAAACTTCCGTTTCGTTTCTCCTTTTGGGGGCTATGTTGTCGATCATTGAAAATGAAATACAGGCAGGTAATCTAGATCTAATCTGCTGTTCACTTGCACCCTAAAACTTATTCCTACCGTCGTAGTTTAAAATGGTAATTTCGTAACACGAAATACTACGGTTTTGAAGGCATTTTCAAATCGAAACGGACCGGAAGTACCGCCATTAACGCTCGTAAATTTGAGCGAAACGATTCACTATCCGAAGAATAAAGTGGCTATCCGACCTCTAGAGGACCGTATAAGTTTATCAGGATATCTTTAGTTTATTTTGGTATTTATCTGAGGATTTATCCTATCTGAGGATGGTAAAACACCGTTTTGACTTATCTGAGCTTTATTCCAGTACTGTACTTATTCTATCTGAGGATTTATCCGAGGTTGGTAGAACCGGCCCTTAAAAACATGTATTTAAAAAATATTAATTTTAAACATTCAAATATATGAATAGGCAATTTTCTATGTAATTTAAGAAATATAAATTTTATCAAAATAATATTTATCAAATACAAATTTATAATTTTCTTTTATAAAATTAAAAATTAAAAATTTCTAGTTATTATTTAAAGGAATCAGTCTCAACTTCTAATAATTACAGTTCCATCACTTCAAAATTTCATTCTTTTTATAAAGAAAATAGTCACTTGAAAAAACGAGGATTAAGAATTTCATCAAAATAGAATTTAATATAAATTTATCAAAAACCATATGAATTTGGAATAGTAAACGCAGAATAAAAAAAAACCCATTAAAACTCAGTCATCCAAAGTTAAAAATTTGTCGCAAAAAAGACTCGAGCACCTCTTGAATAATAAAATAGTCATATACTCATATTCACTAAAAATGGATTCTTCAACTCGCATTTCGAATTTCACTTGAATCTCTTGCGTTTCATCTTAAATAACGCAGCAAAAACTAACTGGACGAAGCTAAATCTTATGACATGCATTCAGTCAAAAAATACCAGGAATTATGCAATAAAATACAAAATATGGAATAATCTAGGCACGTTCGGCTATGGCACTTTCTACAAATTTTGTTTTATGGACTGAAAACGCCTTCCATAAAGCGGTTATTTGTGTTTGGGAAACTGGAAAAAAAATCACACAGTGCTATATCTGGCGAATACGGCGCTTGGTCGATGACATTCGTTGAGTTTCTGGTCAAAAATTTGCGTGCAGGGGTCGATGCAAAATCCAAGAAATGTTCTTCCATATATCTGTTCTTTTCCAAGTTCGCACAAGAAATTTCGTTGAGGAGAAAAAATTTGAGGCAAACTCTTTGGTAGATATTTTATCCGTTTTCAAAAATCACAGAGCACATACTAGACATCGACTAAAGAAAAACCAACATCTGTAAACAAGCTGGTTAAAACGGATGAGCCCTCTGTTAACGAGACTTCTTCAAAAGCTTTAAGAGATGACGTTCTTCAAAAATGTTACGTGACAATTAGGTACTCTTTCTTAAAACAAATTAAATTTTTAATACGCTTTACGCGTGGTTTTTAAATGAAAAATTCTTAATATTTATTTGACTGAATGCACACAACATTTTAAAACTTCCCGTAGGTTTTTTTTAAACATGGAAATGGAAGCATTACCTCTAACAACATGTCATATGGGCATAAGCACGGTTCCTTGTTCGCAAGTCAGGACTATCTTTGCTATATGGCGAATAATATTATAAATGAGATGAAAAAAGGCTCAAGAGGGTTTTATTACGTCATACCTTCTTGAATTTTAATTAAATGTACAAAATAGCAAAGAATGTTTCATGGCCTGGACACGAACCAGGAATCTCTGGATTACCGTTTCGGCCCCATGTAACATTTTATAAATCTTTAACAAAGCTTCCTTTTTTATATTTTATCACTTTATACTTAAGTCTTTTATTGACATTACTGGGTTCTTTTATTGACATTACTGCTCGTTAAAACATATTGTTTTCCTTTTATGTTTTTTTTAAAATTTCCTTTCAATATATTTAAGTAGGGCGAAATAATATAATTTCAATTCCCAGATTGAGACCAGATTATAATTCCCAACAAGATCAAACTAGATCAACAATAAAACAATCAGAAATTGAAATCAGAATTGAAAGTACATAACCTACTTGAGAAAGAATAAATAGCCTCGATAGAATAAAAATTGATACTTTGATAAAATTAAGTTCCCGGCACTAAATCGGCAGATGGACACATGCTGAAGTCACGTCCTCATGATGAAAACTAAACCGTCGAACGGGAAACCAGAAGAATATTGGTACACATCAGGTTATGATTCTGTACGAATGTCATCGATCAACGTGTCGAATTAGTGCCACTCAAGCTAGTGCCTATCTATTGAAGAATAAATCTCCTCATCGACTCGTGCTCACTCCATGAATCCAACGCCTAACTGCAGAAAGAAAAGGGCCTGTAGGTTTTGGCAGCGCTATCGTACCTTGGCTAAAAACCAAATGCAAGAGGCTAGTAAAAGATCTTCGCAATACTAGATGGAATGATAAGCTCAAAAGCTTGTCGGCTCGCGACAATTCCATTTGGAGCATTTGGAAATGATGAGAAAGGAAAGAAAATATGAGCTTTTTTACATTTTCTACATATTACGTTCGAGAAAATTCGTTTTTGATTAAAAAACCTAGGGAGAGGTAAAAAGTGCAGATAAAGGGGTAAAAATATTTTATGCTGTCAAGACAATCGAACAGTGAAGTGTACATTTCTTCGGGTGGGACGAAAGCAGTGCTTTCACGAAGCTCACCCTACCAGAATAAATTCCACATAAAATACACTGACATAGGCAGGAAGCCTGACTAACCCAAAGAGGACTTCCACATTATGAAAAAAAAAATAAGATTGACGATTGTCAGCGACAATCGAACATGAAGTGTACATTTGTTAGGATGGAACGAAAGCAGCGCTTTCACAAAGCTCATCTAGCCAGAATAAACTCCAAATGACATACACTGAGGTAGTCAAGAAGCCTAACCAACCCAAGCGGTCTTCAATATTATACAAAAAAGAAAATGAGATTGACGAATGTCAGAAACAAAAAACAAACGAAATAAAAAATACAAGGAGAAAGAAGATTATCACATCTCCCAGTAGTCCGGGAAAGAGACGTTGCTAATATCTTCAAAATTGATGTCAAGAACGTGCCTCGGTTTACGATACTTCGTATGCCAGTTCATATTCATTGAGTTCTTCAATATCCCTTTCACAAGCTTATTGTCGTGAGTCTTCATCTTCTGTATCATAATCAAAAGGAGATCCTGTAGAAACTTTCCGATATGGGCCATGTTTAAATCCAAGTGGATGGATTGGTTTTTCACCGTCCTTCTGTCTAGCTGGGCAATGGTCCTCAGGGTAACATTCTGGAATGACTGTAGTTCACTCCATCTGGTTTTATAGATAGTCGCCCACGCAGGCATGCCATAGAGGAGTATGGTCCGGATAATTGATTTGTACACAAGTAGCTTGTTGTCAATGCTGAGGGCGCTGTTGCGACCCATGGGAGCTATGATACTGTACTTAGCCCTCTTCGCTTTGTTCAGAGCATAGGACATATGCTGATTCCATGAGAGTCTTGAGTCAAGAATAACTCCCAGATATTTGTAGTTGTCCACCCAGTCCAGTTTTTTATTGAACAGAACAAGAGAATCTGGGGGACAGTTGAGCTTCCTATTGAGGTACAAAGCCTTGCACTTTCCGACGTTAAGGTTCAACTTCCAGCAGTTAAACCAGTCTTATTGTCAGCGAAAGCGGCCCCCTTATGTACAGTATACCACAATACTGCGATGCTGCACCAACGGGCGTCAAGTATTCTGATTGGTCGAGACCATTAGCAACCTTACGTTATCTGTTGGCAAAGGTAGAAACTAGTCCAGTTGATCACTGATCACAACAGCGATAACACAAAAAGCCAATGGGTCTCTCGGGTGTAGGACAAAATGCAATCAAAATATGCTTTTTAGGTCTGATAAGCCCAAATATGTCACAAACCATTAAATATGCTTTTTTAGGTCTTTATAACTCTTAAACTAAACACATAGATTAAAAAAAAGCATTTTTGTGCACATCTCTTAGTACTGAAACCATGAACAAAATATGTTTTGACCTAAGGTTCACAGTGGTTAAATAGTTGTTTTTGAAAGGAAAAACTTTATTTATAAATATTTTCATTTTGCTATGTATTCACTAGAGAATAATGGAAAGCAGGTGTTGTTTAAAGTTTAAAGATGTTGTTTAAAGTGCTTCTCAAACTGTGGTACGCGTACCACTGGTGGTACTTCAAGCCATGCCAAGTGGTACTCGTGTGGTACTTTTTCTGAAAAAACAACACGGACGTAAATTAACGGTACATTGACAGTGGTACTTCAGCTTACCAGTCAACTCACGGAGTGGTGCTTCTTTAAAAAAGTTTGAGAACCAGTGGTTTAAACAGTCCTAATTCATTTTGCTATGTTTCTGGCAGTTCTGTTGTGAAAAGGCAAAGACAAAATATAACCTCATTTATGACAAAAAGCTTATAAGACATAAGTTACTTCGGAATTAAACTCAGGCCATGGGCTCCTCATACTTTTACAGTGTTTATGTTGGAGATTTAAGAAACTGGACATTTATAAAACAGTATTCAGTTTTGAGGAAACTCCATAGGAGACAGACATACTGTAGATGATAAGAAAACAAAAGGAAATTGGAGTGAAAAGCTCTCACTCTGTCATCTAAACGTTTCGAGGCCATCTCGGTACTCGTCAGTTTTTATTCTGTCGAGGCTATTTACTCGGGTTTAAAGTGTGTATAAAGTGGGTTTTTACTTTACTTAATTCGTGCGAATAAACATAGATGGTGTATTTTTAATTTCTGGTTATTTTATTGTTGAGATAATAGTTTGATCTTTTTGATCATTATACAGGGTGATCCAAAAGTCTGTTCCCCCAAAGATATATACAGGGTGTCCCAAAGGTATACGTCCCAAATGAAAAATCGAATAGAGGACCTCAATACCTATGAGAATCATCCCCATGTTTGTTATCCGAAATGTTACCATTATGGAGATATTAACGATTTTGTGATTTTATCAGTAACCCCTACCTTATTCCGTTACAATGTGTGTTTTCGGAAAAGTATGTCGGTTTGAAGAATTTGGTTAGTGGAATTGTATTCTTTGGACAACGTAATATTAATTTTCAGAAAATGGACGAATTGCATGCATAAAATTTTCGGAAATCAAGGTTAGAGCAGGAAGTTCTGAGTTGCGTGAAGTTTCAGAAATATTTGATGAATCTAAACAAAATAAATCAAGTCAGTAACACCGGTAGGTATTTTAAAAACTTCTCCATTTAATGGACTGTCAGAAAAAAAGTGCGTGTAATAAACTAAAAAAAAAAAGAAAGCATGCAAGCTTAAAGGTAAAAATAGGGGTTTCATGGTAAAATTGATATTTCCTCTGAGAATAGCTAAATCATCTGAAAAGTTTTCACATGTTATTTGGAAAGCATGTCATTACAATAGATGTTCGAAGTGTCTGCCACCAACTTTTATGCAGAGTGTGAATCTTCGAAGGAAGTTGGCCTTGAGATTGCGAAAAGCTTGACAACGTGCTTCAACGACGTTTCCAGCTTCGATTTGCTTCGATTTGTCGTAGCAACCCCGCACAAAGAAATCAATCAGGTTAAGGTCGAGTGAACGTGGAGGGCACTGAATGTGGCTGCCTTGTGCAATCACTTGGCCTGGAAATGTGTCATTCAGATATTGTCTGACTTACATAGCATAGTGGGAAGGGGCTCCATCGTTTTGGAACCATATTGCCTGACGGGTTTCCAAATCGACATATTCCAGGAGAATCAGTAGGTCATTTTGAAGGAAGTTCAAGTATGTTTCTCCATTTAAGGGTGCGGTGCTGTTGTCCCTTTAAAATTCCTGTCCAAATATTAACTCCAAAGCGATTTTGGAAACGAGTTGCTCTTGAAGATCGAGGATTCTGTACTGGCCAACTATGATAATTATGAATGTTGAACATACGAGTTCTTTCAAATTTAGATGCATCTGTCCACAAAATATGTTCAAAAAAAAAGTCAGGATTTGCTCTCGCTGTCTCCAGCATGATTTCAGAAAATCGCACTCTCTCTTTTTTTTTTTTTTTTTTTTAGTCGGCAGGATCAGAGCTTGAACACGCTGAAAGTAATACGGATGTTATCCTTCTGCTTTCGGCATACGTTGCACACCGGTTCTTAAAATGTGTGTATGTGTGTACGTTGACTATTATCACTAATACTTGTGGAAGGGTCCCTTTGTATCTCTGCAATGACTTCCTCAGCTTTGTTCTGATCGGTTCTTGCAATACCTTTATAAGATCCTCGTTGTCTAAGCAAGCGACCTTTCATTAAGGGGTTGTGTGCATTGATGAAAACACGATGGCCAGGGGATCGTTCGGGTTAGTGTTGTGCCGATACCGATACCAATACCAAAAAGTATCGATACTTGCCGGTATCGAATACTCAAATATCGTACATTGTAATATGGCTCAAGTATCGATAGTGTTTATAGTTTGCACATTGATACTCGATACTGAAAAAAACCTATGAGTCACCTAATGAATATGTTTGATTTTCAGCGTTTATTCAGAATCTGCCTACTGTTTAGGGAAGTATCTTTCGAAGCGTTTGTTTTTATTTCTCCTAACGAGGTCGAGCTGTCGAGCTCACGCCTCGCTCTATGGGCGCACGGGAAATAAAAAAAAATGCTAATGACTCGGACACGTGATGATAGCCTTCTAGTAATAGTAGTGAGGTCTAATTGTAATGAGTGATGTTAGCCTCCACGTGCTCCAGTATAGGTTCGACGTCCTCTCAGAAATGCATTTTACCATATAAATAAATACTCATTTTTACTCGATACTATCGATACTTTCTCATTGAGTTCTCGATATTGGTATCGAGTATTTTATTAAAGTACTCGATACCGGAAGTATCGATGCTTCATTGGTATCGCACATCACTAGTTCGGGTTGCGGTCCACCTCGTGTTTCCACGAGTTTTCTGTGTACCGTTGAAGTCAGAGGGGCATTCCATTCAGCAACGCCATAGAAATAATGAATGCATTTCTGCATATTCACGAGTAATTCATGGCATCAACACTAAATCCGGATTGTCACAAAAGCACTCTACAACACATACACGGTCCTTACGCCTGATAGTTAACAATCCCATGCCACGAATAGTTCTGCAATCCAGTACAGAAACGCTACGAGACATCAAGAAATAACATTACACAGACGGAGAATGACTCCCATGCAACGACTTATTACTAGTACTCTTTTTTTGATAGTCTATTAAATGGAGAAGTTTTTAAAATACCTATCGGTGTTGCTGATTTGATTTATTTTGCTTAGATTCATCAACAAAGATTTCTGAAACTTCACGACAACTCAGAACTTCCTACTGTAACCTTGACTCCGAAAAATTTTATGCATGCAATTCGTCCATATTCTGAAATTTAATACTACTTTGCCCAAAGAATACAATTTCAGTAACCAAATTCCTGAAAACGACATACAATCCCGAAAACACATTTTAACGGAATAAAAAATAGGTGTTAGTGACAAAATCACAGAATCGTTAATATCTTCATAATATCTTCACAGATAACATACATGGGAATGATTCTCATAGGCATTGAGGTCCTCAGTTTTTCATTTTGGACGTGTACTGTTGGGACACCCTGTATATAAAGTGAAAACCATTAAACATAACGACGTCAAATTTGTACTGGACATTCTTTAATCAATGCAACACTTTAAATGCAACACCTTTCCCCTGCTTGCACAAACGAACGCGACGGAACATATTTTTGGAAACACGTTGGATCAGTGATAATGCGGAACGTTATTGCAAAACATTCGAACAATTTGTAGAGCAGTTAGATGAAATTGAATGCAGACAAGATTTTCGACAGGACGGAGCTATAGCTCATACAGCCTTGAAATTCAATGGGACGAGTGCAATCTGTTTTTGAGGAAAGAGTAATTTCGAAGGAAATTTGGCCACTTCGTTCACCAGACTTGAATTCCCCGGATTATTAAAAGGTCGGATTATTCCCCGGATTATTAGGGCTATTTAAAAGGTCGGATGTATGCCAATAATCTGCACATTCTAGACGAACTGAAAGCAAACATTTGCTCAGAAATCCGCGCCATTACGGAGGACATGCTACAAAGCATTTCCAAGAACATGTGCCATCGCATTCGTTTGTGCAAGCAGGAGAATGGGGGCCACTTTGAACATTTAGGCGCAATCTGTGACGCATTGATTAAAGAACATCCACTGCAAATTTGACATCGGTATGTTTATTGGTTATCTTTGGATGAGGGGGTGGCCGTGGCCTGGTTGTCTCGTCGGTTGGCTTGCTAATCGATGGAGTTCAGCAACTTCAGGAGCGGCCAGCTGCTGGTTGGGTGACGGCCTGGGCTTGAGGGCCACCGCTGGCGGGACAGCTATTTGGGGCGCGGCTGTTGGGGGATTTTGGTCTGACCCATTTGCCGATTGACCATAGCTGGTGTTCCAGCAGTTGGTGACAGCCTCTGGTTCGTTTATCCCCAGCAGCTTTTCCATCATGAAACCCCCCGTGCTTCGGAGGGCACGTTAAGCCGTCGGTCCCGACTGCTACTGTCATCTCGTAGCAGTCGTTATTAATGGGATGGCGCAAAACTCCCTCGTAGGAGTAGGTGCCGCAGATTATCGCTTGCGATAATCTACCCTCTGTACCAGATAAGATAAGATCTTTGGATGAATTGACTTTTGGATCACCCTGTATTAGGTACAGTCAATAAATAACGAGGCAATGGATATTTCACAGTAATTATTTAACGAAACTCAGAAGTATTTTCTGCAATTGTTTAGGCATTTATCACATTGTGATACTAGTCGCAGAATGTCATGCTCGTAGAAATTCTTTGGCTGCTGTTTGAACCAATTGCGCACACACTTCCTTGACGTCATCTTCCGGTTAGAATCGTTGTCCCCGCAGTGCTTTTTTTGAGCTCACCGAAGGTGTGGAAGTCACATGGGGACAGATCTGGTCTATGGGGGTGGGGTCAGAAATTACCACTTGAATTTCTGCAGACGTTCCTTTGTTGCGTTGGCCTCTGCGATCTAGCGTTGTCGTGCAACAGGATGACACCACGAGAAAGTTTACCGGATATTTCGATTTGATTGCCTTCCTGAGGTTCATTAACATTTCGTAATACCGCTGAGCATTGAACGTAGTAGCTCCATGCGCAAGGAACTCGACGAGGTGTTTCAAAAGGATGATAACGTCAAAGAGTACGTGCGCAGTTGGTTCAAACTGCAGCTAAAGGATTTCTATAGAATGGCTTTCTGCGACTAATGTCACAATGGGATTAATGCCTAAACAAGTGCGGACAATACTTTTAAATAATGACTGTGAAATATCCTTTACCTCATTATTCATTGTCTCTACCTCGTATACCGGGTGATCCAAAAGTGTGTTACATTTTTTTTACATTGTTAACGACATTTTCAGTGTTTGCTTTCCAGCAATTCAATGCTTTCATAGAATCACGAGGCACGCGCAAACACTGAAAATGTCGTTAACAATGTAAAAAAATGTAATACACTTTTGGATCACCCGGTATTATATTAATTTCGTAATTATCATATTCAAGAGCACCTTACCTAGGTAGAGTGGAGAATTCTTCTGTTGGATGTTGTCATCCATGTAAGATGTTCCGACAACGTAAAAGAGTACATTTCCATTATTGGCGATTGTATAGCCCAAGAGATAGAGGACGAAGGCATAGCGACCGACTCCATGGCTTGAAGTCGTTTCACAGCCTGTTATATTATCCGATAGATTTCTTTGCGGAATAACAGAATCAAGAATGCACAAGCTTAACGAGGGCAAGTTACTGGAATTAGTAGAATCGCCGCCTCCATATTCCCTTTCAGGAACTCCATAAATATAATATGGCAGGGTTATAGTAAAACTACCAATACCGACGAAGGACATACAGAGCGCCATCCAACGCGGTCGATCGCCTTTCCCTATGAAGTGACTGAACAGGAGGGAAGTAAACACGGGAGTCAGTTCCCCTACAGACATCACCGTTCCCAAGGCTTCACTCTTCATCTGGAAGTGTGCCTCGAATGACGTCATTGCTCCAACAAAATAAGCAAATACCATTCCCTGTACAATGTTTAAAACTCCATACATAACTAAGAATATTTTAGGAGTGCGTAATTTATCTGCCCATTGAGTACGAAAACAGAAGAGAGGGCGACATCTGGTAACATCGTCTTCTACTGTATTTTCAAGGCTCTCGTTTTTCTCCATTTGCAGATCCTGAAAATTAACAAGACGATAAATAATAAAATTTTAATAATTCTCTAAACGTGATAAAAAATATATGAATAGATCATGTTTAAAGCCCTGAAATGATTCTTACAAATTATGAATCCCCTACACAAAAGCCTATTTCAACGTCCGTTTTCAAAATACCAATAGGCATATTATTTTGGCATTTATATATAGTTATTTCCGTATTTTATTCGCACAATAAAATATAGCTATGTCGCGAATCTTGCCTCGCAAGGGTTCTTTAGCGTGCAGTCAGCAAACGACTACACGGGACCAACGGCTTTACTTCCCTTCCGAAGGAAGTGCGTGATCTCAGGATTTCCCCCTGAAAAATCCTCGTCGTCCTCGGCCGGGGTCGAACCCGCGTCCTCGGGCATCAGAGACGATCACGCAACCACTGAGCCATCGAGGTCGATCCACATTCAGGACATGATTCCACGCTCTGTGACTGAATACCACTCTATTGAAACGGTTACATGTTGATGAGAGATTCTGATGAGGCTGTAAACAGAGTTCCTTAACTCTCTCAATCCATCTATTAAGTGTTTTTTAATATAGACAGAAATAAATCAATACTCATAGCCTCCTTTGATATTTTGAAATATTAAGGATGCAATGTCGAATTTTCCTGGGTGAACCCATTTGGACACAAATTCCAGTGCGAGCATTTAAAAGAATTCTTTTCGTTTTTCGTGTATATTTTATTATGGCTTTTTTCGTTTATATTCAAATTTTGATATTGCAAAATTTCACCCAACAAACAGCCCGAGCAACGCCGGGCAAATCAGCTAGTATACTGATAATTTTTCGATATTATTCACTGGTTAGTGCAGTAAGTTATTGAATTTATTTATTAAAAAGAATAATTTATTCATTAAATTTGAAATGAATTTATCTCCTTATAATGGGTAAAAAATTGT
>JAHWFO010036886.1:5752732-5806795 GCA_023313115.1 Rhysida immarginata
ACAATTTTTTACCCATTATAAGGAGATAAATTCATTTCAAATTTAATTAATATTTAACCTCCTTACATCAATAATAATTTATTCATTTTAAATTACTGAATAGCAAAAGTTTTATTGCGCCCTCCACGGGTGTTATTGCGCCCTCCAAACGTAGTTTGTATTGACCAGTGTTTAGTTAAATAAATTTTGTTACGACTCGCCATTTTCGAAATAGGGCAATTTTCGAAAATTGGGTTTTCGGAATAGCGGTCGCTATCTTGGGAACTATTGTTCGTACTGAAATTTAGATACGATATCCATAATCAGCAATGAAAGACACGTTCATTTCATATATCGTATGTTTTGCACCTTAAAAAAAGTACGGAAAGACAGAAATATAGAATTCAGTAAGGAAGTTTTTAGATTTCGTTGATAATACGGAAATTACAAAATTCAAAATACTAATTTTTAAATATAGGATTAAATCCACTAGATTTTATCTTTCGGCTTATAGATGATGGTAGGATTATGAGGAATAATTTGGGTTCTTTTAATAAATAATTCTTGGGTTCTTTTTTAGTTCCTTTATCGAGTCAACGAAATAACGGGTCCCAGCGCGGAAAAGTCACCTGACCATCTTAGATTTTAACAAATTAGTATTTTTTCGTTTGTTGGAAGTAATGAAGGTTGGATTGTTGGCCGGACAAATATGGTTCGCTGGGGCCCGTTATTTCGTTGGCTCTGTTCCTTTATTATGTGACTTTGTCAAAAGTACCCTGATGATCATCTTGCTGTCGGATATGTCGTTCCAAACTTAGCCAAACTTTTGCTATGGGGAGAGATCTGAATTCTGGGGTGGCCGCGATAAATGATCGAAGTCATCTTCGTGCTCGCTGAAACACTGCTATACAGCCGCGTGCAGTAGCACTGTCGTCCACGGAAAAGCCATCACTTGCATTACGAACTTGGTCGGCAACAATATTTAGGTACCTGTGGAATGCACCAAATCTTCCATGAATATCAGGGGACCATTCCATACTTGCAGAAAAAGCTCCATCAGAATCTTGAGGGTTCTATTGCTGGATCCATTGTTTCATCAAACCCTCGGCCTACCGTCAGTACGAAACACCGTGGCTATTCGTCAAAAAAAATAACTATTTTCCAGTCTACACTTGTCCAGTCACGACGTTTCAGACACCACCGTAGACAATGTTTCCTGTTCTTTGCAGAAATAAGGGCTTTTGTATAATT
Organism: Rhysida immarginata; assembly: GCA_023313115.1. Classification (NCBI taxonomy): domain Eukaryota; kingdom Metazoa; phylum Arthropoda; class Chilopoda; order Scolopendromorpha; family Scolopendridae; genus Rhysida; species Rhysida immarginata. The sequence continues at coordinate 5,753,963 of JAHWFO010036886.1, forward strand.
ACGCGACTGCCGATTTGGATCTGTTTCAATTCATGGTGTATGGTTCTGATAAATATGGCCGGGAACAGTCTTGGTTAAAATCATTTATCAATTGCTGCACTGTGGATGCCCAATTTCTCCGTACAAGTAGTTTCAAACGACGCGTTCTCCCTCATGATTAATTGTCATGGATCTATAGTTACACATTTTAGACTAAGACTCTGGATCATTTTCACACCAGTTGAACATTCTGGATTCCGCACATTTCAGAAATTCAATCAGCAACTCTTGTTTCAATCGGTTCCACCACGAGCACCAACAATGAGTCCCTAGTCCCTTTTTGAAATCGATTGGGTCCTTATTTTTCCCCATTTTGAATCGAGTATATCGCCCTCAAATTTCTACCCTTACTGCTCTTCTTTCATCAGATCAAGAAAACTTTTCATATTTCTGCTGCATTTGACTAAAAATCTCTGCAGCTTAGAAGAAAACGTATCACTGTTCTCATTTCTTTCTTGGTGCAGCCTGACGACGGATTCGATTGAATTAACATGAAATCACTACCAGACAGATTTAAACAATGAACCAATGCCCTGTACCAAAGTCGTATATTAAAGATAGACTCCGAAGCTATTGTTGTTACTTGAAGCAAATTGGGAAGCTCCATGTCCAGAACTGTCATGGCCGAAAGTGAGTGAAGATGATGTAAAACACATGGCTAAACATGAGAATATCTGATTAATAATTCTTTCACACGCCGATCACAGAGTGATAACTTTATCTTTTCGTTTACTTTGTATTTGAAGTATTTTATTATATTTTTTAAACAATTTTTCGATCATGGTTTCAATTTCAATTTCGTTTCGATCGTCTTTCAGTTATGTATTTTCATTTTAGTTACGTATTTTTGATTTATGCTTGTGGAAAATGATTCCTGATCCTTTTTTGTGTCTGTTTGTACTGTTGTATGCAGAAAAACTTTGAGGAATGGTTTTGAATTAATTATTCCTCGGTCCCAAAATCTTCAAAAACAAAGCAGCCAGACAGCTGATTACTCCACGGCTCACTCCTGCCCAGAACTGGCATGGCTCAATTTGCTTCACTTTATGCCGCTATTAACAATAGGATTCGAAGTCTATCTTTAATATACGTCATTGCCCTGTACAGTGACTACCGATAGAGAGAATGCCTCCGCAATGAAACGTAATACATTGTTACATCATCATGGATAGTGCATTGTTATTCGTATTTCTATCAATGGCTGCGTTCGGAGAACAGCCACTTTTTCCACTATTTCCACTTTGTCGTTCGAGAAACCACCACCAGTGAAGTCACGGCGTTCGGGATTCCACCGAGAATTCACTTTTTCCTCGATTTCTTTCCACTTTTCTCTCTCGCCAAAAAACAGTGGAAAAAGTGAAAACGACGTACGATGCCGACGACCAATCAAATTTAGAGTAAAACTAAAACCAGATTGAGTTGCAAATGACAGCGATAGCATACTGCAATTGTTTAAAAAGGTTTAAAAAATGCCTGACAAAGTAAATTATTAAATTTATATTTTATTTAGATAAAAGAAATTAATATAGACTTTTTTACGAACAAGATACGCTCATAATTTATCTTCATTTTGCTAAATTAATTTTTTCCATTTTAGTTTCGCACAATTAGTGTTTCATTGTTCCACCTTTTTTGTTTCATTTCATTTTATTTCTCATTATTAATTTGAAACGAGTTTTCAATGAAGGAATTTTCTTTGCACTCCAAAACATAGCAGAATATTTTCTTCTTCCTCATCCCCACATTTGCTCATTTAACTGACAATTCATATGATTTTGAGAAAATAATACAGTCGAAACCCGTTAATACGAAATCGTCGGGACCATACATTTTTTTCATATTAACCGGAATTCGTATTATCCATCAACTCTGATAACTTTCGAAATAAGCATAGAAAAATTATTATTATAAAATACGTACATTTTTATTTCGTTCCTTCAGTAAAACACTGTTATTTTGGTCTGTCTACATGACATTACACAATTTCTGCTTAAAACATTATTTGCTTTTTAGTATAACGTAAATAATTCTGGAGGAACATTTTCCCCATACAAAATAAATGATTTGAGATTGTCCATCACAGTAATCATACGCTGTGTTGACAGAGCAGAGTCCTGAATTTGCCCGGGATCATCATCACTTTCATCACTTTCGACTCCGCCATCTTGGTTTCTATCTAGACACTGTTGAACGATCTTGTCATCAGCAATGCCTCTTCCGTTTCCTCATGTGTTGCTGTTCGCATCCGTTTCCTTTTAAGTGTCCTACTTGTCTCTGCTTGCTGTCTTATTTTTTCAGCGTTTTTTATTAGCGTTGACAAAGTTGACGGAGGAATTTCAAATTCTTTAACAATCTGCCCTTTTTTGCATTTGGTTTTTCAATGGCATCTAGAATTTTTAATTTCACTTCTAGCGAAAAATCCTTTAGTTTGTTTTTCCTTACGTCCGACATGGTGTAGGAGCTGCGCAGCAGTACGTAGTGTAGTCTGTGTAACCTGTATCTGCAGCTACATAGTCTGTATCGAAGAAGACCGATTGATTCCTGTTTAAAATTTCCACGTGATTCAATTTCTTCTGAAACAAGTGCGCTCTCATACAGAACCAATAAGATTCACGTTAGTGAACACCACGTGATTAGTGGTGTTCGTCACAGCCGAAAGAACATGTGATTCTTTAGAAGTCAGTGGTAATAGATCTCAGAAAACATTTCCTACGTATTAACCGGACTTTAATTAAAAATCGTTCGTATTAAGAGGATGAATTTACATGTAAATATCATTCACGAGGACGGGCCAGCAAAATTTTTCGTATTAACCAGGTTTTCGTATTAACCGAGTTCGTATTAACAGGTTTCAACTGTATTCCAAAAGAAGCGATCAGCGAACTCACATTCTCCATATTGGATTACTGGTCGAATCGCCGAGAATTCACTGAGGCGTTCGAGACGTACGTGAATTCTCGACTTTTCTCGTGTTTCCCGGAGAATTCTCTGATTCTCGAGAAATTCACCAGTGGTTGTTCTCCGAACGCACCCAATAATAAGCCCTGAATTTGGACTATCTATGATGATGTAACATTATATTAAGTTTCAATGGGGAGGCCTTCTCCGATTCACTATACTGTATATCGCGGGTTATAATCGTCCATTCATAATTGCCAACCATCTACTCTGGAAAATAAAAATGTTATTTAACTATTTGATTTATCTTCGTGTAATCTTATAAACTATTCATATAATAAATTAATTGTTAACAATTGAATTATTTTTCATTTTGAATTTGAAAAATAATGCTTCAATGCATCTTTTTTGGCCTGAGTGTCCTCAAATGTTTTCGGTGACCTTTGCTACCAATTTTTGTTTATTTAATTTTTATCTTTTTTGTGTGTTCTTCAAGTTTCTTGTCATTTAAACCAGTAGAGCGTCCTCCACATGTAATTTGGGAAAGTTTAATTTCGATAACCCAGTATACTTTAACTATATAACTTATCGTTTATATCTCTTCCTTAATTCGATATTAATTTTTAAGAAAACGTATTTTTAATGACTAAAATTGAGTTTATAATAATGGAAATTTTAGAAAATGTTTGCATACATAAAAATATTTACATACCTATAATTCTATATATAAACAAATCAGAGATAGAAGTGAGAAGAAGCGATTCGCAGATTTTTACGTATATCTGTTACATGTGAACATTTTCCAGCACTTTTTGTTAAAATCCTATTTCCGTAGACGTGAATGTTGACATAGTTTCCTCTTTAAAAAAATGTAGGAAAAAACCTGTTAATGAGATATTTTCTGGAATTCTCCTGTTCCAGTTTTTTTAAACAAAAATTTTTCATGTTCTCATCGTCTGAAACGAGAAACAAGAAGGAAAAGCCGAAACGCTTTAAAAAGAAAAGACTCGAAAGAAAGCCTTGTTTGAAGGACGAATTGGTTCAATTGCTTTTTAAAAACGTGTTACATAAGGCCAATGAAAAGATAGGATAAAGTATTTTATTCATTTATTTTCTACGACGATTTTTTATGTAGGTTGAAAAGAGAATCGCATGAAATCGGGCTCTTCCCGCTTTTTTGAAAATTACTTTTTCCGCCTTCATACATTCAAACGCCATTAACTTTCTGAATGTGCAATCTCAATACTTGATAGTCTCACGTTTCATATGGAGGAATTTAAGTAAAAAAAATAAATAAATGAAATAAATAAAAAAAAACCAGAAAACTTCTGATATTATTAATATTTTTTAATTAATTCTTTTATTAATATTACTGAATTAAGATTACTTTTTCTCAATATGATTTTCTTATTCCATAATAAAAAAACAAACGGCACAACGTAATTCTCACGCATTCGTTTATTTTCGTATGTTTATTTTCTTAATTAAAAACACTGATTATATTAATATATTCACTTCTTGAAACCTGTAGAATGGAAGCTATCTGAACGTGCATAGATCCTGGATTTCTGGTCGCAACACAAGAAATTTCTTTTTTTTTGAGGGAGACAGGGGTTATCACTCTGTCATTGCAGTTTATCCCGAACTGTGATAAGGCTTTTTGAAGAAAACTTAAGAGCAAAAGTAAATTTGAGATAGTCTAATATAGACACAGATATTACGAGCTAGAATAAAAACGTAAAATTCTCAATAGAATTATGCCCTAAAATAAACTTTTGCGCGTATTTTATGCTTTAGCACCTCATTCTGAAACCGCTTTTATTGTCTGTTTTATTCTTTATATTCTTTTATGGTTGCATTAAAAATAAAACAAGATTTTTTTTCTTCCAGTAACTGGTTTACACTTTGAATTTCTGTTAGATATGCCCGTATTCGTAGTGAATCCTTAAATTAAATTCATAGATAAGGATGCTTAAATACAATGATAACACTGAGTAAATAGGAAATTCGTAAACAAAATAAAAAACTAGAACACTTACTACACGGTATGAATGAACGTTAGTCTATTGATTCGTTTCACTTTTCGGCAACAAGATGTTCGCCACTTAACCTAACGAATGTTGACTTGTTTTCGTTTCCAGCAAAACTGGAGGCGGTTCGCGTCCATTCTTTGTCATGAAGTTTAAAAAAAAACAGCAGTTATGAAATCGCTATTATAGTTTAAAAAAGTTTTTTTTTTTGACATGATAAAGATCTCTTAACGTCTTTTCATACGTCATGGTTGCAGATAATTATCTTGTGAACTTCAGAGGAAAGTACATCCGTTTTGAAGTCGGCACTTACGAAGGAGTATGGTTCGGTAAATAAACTATCAATGCATCATACAACCTTATTAATGACATCAATCATAAAACTAAATTTGGCTACACAATCAAAAAACGTAATTGAAACTTAATTATAAATCTTGTTATGCAAGAGGAATGCAAAATACATATTAGAACGGGCGTTCGCTTTTTGTAGATAATGACTGCAATTAAAAACGCTGATTTGCTCGAAGCATTCAGTTGAACCACGCTTCCCATTAAGAATTTCAAAAACCTATATGATATGTGTGTGTGTGTGTACGCGTGTGTGATTTTTTTAATAGCCAATTTATTATGTCCTTTTATAAAGAATGATAAAATGTTTCTAATTTAGCAATATGAGACAATTAGTTTTAATTTTGCTAACGCGTTTCGTAACTAATTTCCTCGTACTGCTAAATTAGAAACATCTTATCCTTCTTTATAAATACGAGATGTGTTTTTTTAATAAAGTACCGTTTTGACATAAATAAAAAAACAAGGACAATTTTCAAGTTCGTTACTGAATTCTATATTTCTGTCTGCCCCAACGATATGAAATAAGTAGATCGCTCATGAGCTGCTTTCAGCACCACCATCGCGTCCCCATTTGAAAGCCTGTCGGCTATTGCTTTGGTTGGCAAAAAATGGCCTTCATCGTATGTTTACGTTTGAAGTTTGCGTAGACAAACACAGTAAAACTCAATGCCGATTTCTTGTCCAGCTTTAAATTGTAGTAATAGATATATTAAAGGTTCACCACTGACCTTTAACAGGTGTGTTTTTATCTTTCTGCGTCTTAGAATGTAAAAATCCTGGTCATCTTTTATATCGTGATTGGTTGATAGTTAAAAGATGTCGATATTCAGCCATGTTACCGTCGATTCAGTGATACCAGAATGATTGTTTAGAGGTATTTATGAAATTATATACCGCATTTATTAAAAACCATCTAAATTTGGGAGAGGTCGCTTAAGAAATTTCAGAATACAAGCACGATGTTGGTGGGGGGGGGGGGGTGCTTTCTCAGCTAGCTGACGACAAAGCGGATATATAGTAATGGCGCTTTGGCTGGCGATGTTGTTCTGCCAACCACAGTAATGGCGCCTACACTAACAATAGAGATTAGTTCCACGTTTTGCCGCCTTCAAATTGCCCCGAAGATGGCGGCCACATAAGCGATCTACTCATTTCATATCGTTGGTCTGCCCGCATTTTTTTTTAAGGTGCGGGAAGTACAATATATGAAATGAATGCATCTTCCTTCGCTGATTACGAATATTGCATCTAAATTTCTGAGGGGCAAATAGTTCCAGAGATATTGACCAAAATTCGAATTTTCGAAAAATGCTATATCCAGAAATTGGCGAGTCACCAGCAAATAGAACAAAGAGTTTAATAGTACAAATAAAATCAAAAAAATTTTGTATTGACAAGTGTCAGTATTCCTACGGATACAATAGAAAAACATGATTATTGATAATCGATATTCATTATCTATACTGTATATATGGCAGCCGATACCGATGAGGCTTATATACATGCATACACACGTAAGTCTTAGTAGACTTTATGATAAATATTAATTTGAAAACAGTTTCAAGATTGAACCAACCATTATGGAGTTTGATATGAACTCAAGTACAAATTTTCAACTCAACAAATGACACCTGTATTGCAAGAATGGTATGAATTAGAACATATCTCCTGGTCAAATACTATTCATAGGTGGTTTGGCTACTTAAACTGATGGGCCCTAGAGTTTTTTGTATTTTTTTAGAAATATTTTAATTTATATACTTGCTATATATACGTATTTTGTGATTTTATGGTTTCACGTTTGATTCACATACACTCACTTACGAGGGGCGATCATAAAGCCATTACAATCAACTTGAAAGAACGATCGCTTTTGAAAAAATGCGGTGCCAATGGGAAGGAACATCCTTCGAGTGCTGGAGGATAAAAAGCGGCGTTTGATGCAGCACCGTTAAATACCACCGGAGCGTCCAAAGCAATATGGCGCAGCCCGTCGGAAAATTGGAGGTGCGAGACGTGATAAGGTTCCTGCATTTGAAGGAGTACAACGCCAACAAGTCTATGGGAGTTAGCGGCCGTTTATGGACCCTCCACCACGCACGGTGATGGAATTACGGGATGCACTGATCGCCGAATAGTCGCAGATACCTGCAACCACCTTCCGAGGACTTATTGACTCTCTGCCACGTCGACTAGCTGCTATGCTTGCCGCCAAAGGTGTATATTCCACGGTCATATTAATGTGTCCCGACCCTATATATATTCTATATCTTTCCTTCTAAAAATTAACTTCTTTAAACAACTACAGTATAAGTTTACGGATCACTTGCATATGAAATGTTTATTACCAAGAACTTGACTATGATGTATCTAATGTTTAATCGCGCAATTTAACTGTGCTCTAGAAGTTCTAGATAGGATAGAGCAGATTGATTTGTGTGCAATACGTTTTCAATGTGAATTCTACATTGCACACTTCGGTACCTGGAGAAGGTTTCGTTTTTATTTTGTTTATACAGGGTGATTTACATCGAATGTAAAATACTTAAAGGGGGTATTATAGAGGTTAAGATAAACACAAAACGTCCTATGAACACGGGTTCAAATATGAACGATAACTGAGATATGAACAGAAATAAAAATGCCGCCACCAAGATCAACAAGTTATAATAACTCAGATTCTGTAAAGCTTAGATTAATGAAATTTGGAGGAATAACAGAGTACATAAGACTGTGTATACCTTTAAAATTTGATCTAATTCTAACAAGAAGTTTCCAAGTTACTCATTCAACATCATAATACGTACGTGTTCACTTGTGAGTACTAACTAGCACTTGTCACAATTTTGACTGTGTAACTCGGAAACTTCTCGTTGGAATTCAATCAAATTTTAACGGTGTACACAGTCTTATGCACTCTGTTATTCCTCCAAATTTCATTAATCTAGGCTTTACAGAATCTGAGTTATTATAACTTGTTGATCTTGGTGGCGGCATTTTTATTTCTGTTCATATCTCAGTTATCGTTCATATTTGAACTCATCTTCATAGGACGTTTTGTGTTTATCTTAACCTCTATAATACCCCCTTTAAGTATTTTACATTCGATGTAAATCACCCTGTATTGCTTAAAATTATTTCATTCTAGTCCAATTAAATTTATTATCTAATCAACTTTGTTCATTTAGAATTCACTTAGAAATTGTTTATCAGGAGCTTTAGCATAAAAGCTACTTATAAAAATGCGCCCTTGGTCTGTACGTTTATCCGGCCGTCCGTCCGCCGTTTGCACGATAACTTGAAAACGGATTAACTTTTTCAAATTCTGTTTTCAGAAATATAACCATTAAAGTCTTAGCTCGGCCGTATCAACTGTTCAGAATTTTTCGTGGACCCCTTCAAGTTGAATTCACGTGCTAAAACAGTGAGTGTAAAAAATACCAAGCTAATGGCATGTCATATAACAATCGATTTCTCAAGAAGGAATACATTGTTACTTTCTGTTCATTGGTATGATATGTTTTTTCAGTGTGTGGATTTTGCATTCAAAATGATTGTTGAGAGTAATAATATCTTGTAAACATTCCAAAGTGGAGCTTTAGCGTTTATTAAAAAGAAATTAATCCCCCCCCCCCCCCCCTCGCCTCCCGAGTAGGATAAGGCAAGTCATCTATTTCTACCACTTCTTCTGCACTTTTTACCTCTCCCCAAGTTTTTTTAAATCAATAAATTGTAATATTCAGAAAATGTAAAAAAAACCTCGTATCTTATTTCCTTTCTCATCATTTCCGAACGTATGATATATTGTCACGGAATTTGGACATCGTTAATTCCATGAACAATCAAGGTCGTCATAACACCCGCTGCATTTATTCCCGTCATCATCCAGCTAGTGAGTGCATGAGGCGTCATGACGATCGTCACAAACAACATGGAAAAGGCGAGAAGACGAGAATTGCGCAGAATGTCAAGAAAAAAGATGCGCGAAAATTAAAACGGACAGATGACACCTGGAAGGAGCGGAAAAAGGAGGCTTGGAGACGAGGACGGGAGCCTCAGCTACGGTTATGAACATTGAAAACGCCGGAGCGAATAAGAGAATTGAAGGAGCGATCCCCTCATTCAGCGGAGAGATCGGCGGGAAAGCTTTCGACGACGCCAAGAAAGAGAGCGGAGCTTTTTCGAAAAATATCGGCTCAGCAAACGGACGAACACGTATTGCGTCAGCGGAGATAACAATTTGTTTCCTGGATTCTACCGTTAAGGTCAGTGAACTTTGCTTGTCCAACTCCCTCCACACCTGGACTCTCACTTATCATACCCAATTGCAGACCTGCAAAATCAGCAACTTGGTATCCGCCCGTATAGCGGTTATTTTCAAGCGGAGTTATTATCAACACGTTTTCTACGAGCTGGGCAATTTACATGCCTATAGAAAGGAATGTGTCAGCGGACTTTGGCTGAGTGGATTACGAGCCTATCTAATGGAAAGCCTCTGATTCGTATTGGTGCGAGAACGTGCTTAAATTAATTCCATTCCGCCATTATTGTATTTCTACTTTGTACGTTCCTTCATAAACCATTGATCAAGTGGGGATGAGCGAACGACAGCGTTGGAACATTTCATATATATAAATGTATACGCATTTAATGGTATACGAACATTCAGCCTTCTAAGTATTCCCGATTCTTTGTCTACTACTCCTTAGGACACAAGTTTGCATTCTAAAGGTGCCGTTCGCAATTGACGTCATCGACTCAGCATTGTCTTACCTACTGGGAGTTTCAGTTTTGCCTTGTGTGATTCGTCGCGGTGTGCTTGTGTGTGCGCCGGTGTGCAACGAGTTACCTACCTGCATTATAATGATGTTTCAATTTGTGCTACTGAACGTCTGCATGTGTAATTAGTGCAACGGTTTTCACGTAGTGTATTTACCACCTCTGAAATTTGGCGTTTATTTTTGGAGCAAGAAAAATATCTGCTCATGGTTTACTTATTTAATTTTAATATTAATTATTCCTGGCATAACTTAAGCTAGTTTAAGTTTGATTTTGAATAAACCATTTATTTATTACATTTATATTTACGCCTGCTCTGTCATTTGCTTCCACTGCATACTCATATTTTTAATCATGACATATATCACATGCCATATGTTGCCCTAGTTCTGAGGACCAAGTGACTGCCACCCCCGCAAATTCAACCCCATTGGAACAATTGGGCCTAAACTTCATAGTAATGTAGATCTTGCCTAGAGGAATCCGGATACTGGATTTTACACCTTTACGTACCTAAATAGCACATAGATATGTTGCCCTCTCTGAATCTCACCCCGGTAATTCCGACCCCCGTATACCAATCAAAACCAAACTGAATAGTGCAGATGGACATGCCCATAGTAAGCTACATTCCGAATTTCAACCTTCTACCTCAAAAGAATGTAGAAATTATGAAGGGGACGACTGACATTATAAAACCAATAAGTAGCTTCATTCTTATTCTACTTACGAAGGTCAGTCAAATGAAAACCGGAAATATTTTTTTACAGCTCCTTTATTACAGAGTTGGTACACTATTTTTCAATGTAGTTCCCATCTTTTCGATGCATTTCCGCCATCGAGTCGGGAAGGCATGGATACCTCGGGAAAAAAAATCTTCATATAATGGAGATCTTGCTTATAGGAATCTGCATACCGAACTTCACTCCTTAATATGCATAAATACACATAGATCTTTTGGTCCCCTCTAATTTTCACCCCCAAAACTCCGACCTTAGTGGGCTAATCAAAACCAAACTAAATAGTGAAGGTGCACATGCCCATAGTAAGCTACATTCCGAATTTCAACCTTCTACCTCAAAAAATGTAGAAATGATGAAGGGTGATTCAAATGTGTGTAAAATAAAACCAATAAGTAGCTCTATTTTCCGCTACTTAATAAGCTTATAGATTATGAGCACTAGAGCAATCGTGCGTCGACAAAGCGATTTCACGTGCGCGCGCCGATGTCAGTAATGCTTAAAAGATGAACAGAAAGTAACAATGTATTCCTTCTTGATAAATCGATTGTTAGATGACATGCCATTATCTTGGTATTCTTTACACTCACTGTTTTAGCACGTGAATTCGACTTGAAGGGGTCCACGAAAAATTCTGAAAAGTTGATACGGCCGAGCTAAGACTTTGATGGTCATATTTCTGAAAACGGAATTTAAAAAAGTTAATTCGTTTTCAAGTTATCGTGTAAACGGCGGACTGACGGCCGGATAAACGTACAGACCAAGGGCGCATTCTTATAAGTAGCTTTTATGCTACAGCTCCTAATAAAGGGGTCATAATTTTCCCAAGAATTATAGTATTTAATTTTCAATTCTTCTCAAGATTTGAATACACAAATTTATTGGAGTCATAGTTTCCTTGCGGGTGCGAAAATCAAATAAAAACTTTTTTGTTTTTATTAAACAGTTAATTTATTTTTTAAATGGAAATGAACTAGTATCTATAAAAAAATTAATTGTTTCCAAATTTTAAAAATATTCATTTGGAAATGTTCGATACAGACAGATTCAAACAAAGATGTAGGGAGGGAGGAAGAAAGCCTGCTTTGGCGTAATACAGGTCACTATTTTAATAATAAAAAAACTTATGTATACATGATATGCGTTTTTAAACATTAAATCTTTCATTTGTCTTCAGTTGTTTCTTTAAATAAATAACTTTAAGGAAGGGAGAAATAAACATTAACTTACCTCCTGTGCCATAAAATGACAATGACCTTGAGTTCGTTTCATTTGCCTGCATCAATTATGTTGCTTTAATTGCTCAGTTTTCCACCAGATGGCACCGTTTGAATTAGTTAGGTTATATAAGGAGCATGACATTCGGTATGAATAAATAACAAGATTTTTTATGCAGACTCAACAGAAAAGAAATTAATATTGTTACGAAAAAAGTAGAAAGACTGAAGCCTATGAGGCAGAAGAAGTGGAGAAATTGTAGTGATTTTTATCTGAGAAGTCATTATCATCTGGCCTTGGTAGAGAACTAGAAAAGTGAAAGTTTTTTTTAAACGGCACCAAACGACTTTTTTTTGTTTATTCAATATTTGTTTTGTAGTTCTTTTTTCCTTTTACGCTCAACACGGAAAATTTCCAGTTACCAAGGTCTTAATCTTCCACCGTAGTTCTATCTTCAGTTTCCAGAATTAAGCTGGTTTCACATAGGCTGTGTTCAAGAATCTACATTGTCGGTGTAGTTGGACAGAAGTCCGTTCAAAATTCAGTTAGCGTAATTTGCACTGTCAATGCCACCCAGATACAGGTGGCGTTGGCACTGTGTCTAAGAATCTTAACCTAACCATTGCACGATTCCCCCCCCCTCCCTTTCGTGCACCGGCCGTAGAGCAGTCTGGCGTTCAGGTCAAATTCTTTTATCTTTAGGCTGTGATTCATCCTATACGTGAAAGATTTTAATTCAGTCGCTTTCCTTTGGTCAAATATACAGATAATTCTCCAATATACAAATATTTTATTTTCATATTAAAATTTTAACCAACGTCAGTATTTAATTCCAAGGAACGAGGAAAATCTTTGATATATTGCATAATTTTTCTATTTTTATGCAATATTTTAAGTACCTTCGAAACAGTAAATAAAAATCTGACATAATATTGGATTATTACAAAAATTTATTAAAATAACTTCATTACATAAAAAATGAAATTAATAACAAAAAAAAAGCCATTATATAAAATAGCAATCGTTTAAAATTGAAAATTATGTTTACATTATGTATTATTTTTTCAATTTGTTTTTTACTTAAATAAAAATCCATAAAAATATTCAATGAAATCAATTTTTTAGTTAACATCTAAACTCTTTGAATAATATACGGTGGTAATCAAAGCATATCCAACGTTGATAAAATACAATATCCTTTTTTAAACAATTTTGTTTAATTTCTTCGTTTTCTCTTCAATTTTAATATATTCATGTAATTATTTAATAGATAAAATTTTGCAAATTCAATGTACTGTATAATTAATTACTGTTTTACTAAAAATTGTACTGCTGAGCAAATGCAATTTTAATTGAGCATCGTGTCCGCGAATCTTTTCTAGTAAATGAATGAGCGAAATCGGTCTTCTCTACCCAGTCATGTGAGATGGATGAGAAATCACGCCATGTACCCTGGATAGCGTTCAAAATTAAAACAGTTAACACTGAAAACACGTGACTTCCGTCCACTAACGAGATAGTGCACTGAACTATCGCCCATGTTTTTGAACACAGGAAACCGCTGGCAGAGCGGATGCGGATTTGCCTAGCATTTCACAATAAAAACTTTTCCGCATAAGCTGTCTTCTGATAAGTAGTATCCTCTTTCGTAAAATGGAGTCTGCTCATGAAATGCTATCGCATCGCTGCTCATCAAGCAAAGAAACAAAGACGGCTCTACTATATGATGTATATTTTAGTATTATTGAAACTCATGAACCTGAATTATGGAGAAAAGGAGGCTGAATTATCTTTTAGAATATAGTGTGCATGGATGAACTGGAGGAAATTGAGTGAAGTTTTATGAGAAAAAAAAGTGAGCTGCAGATTGAAGGGGAAAATCTATAAGAAGGTGGTGAGACCAGCGATGATGCATGGGGTTGAGACAATAGCACTGAAGAAGAGGCAGGAAAAGAAAATGGATATTGCGGAAATTAGAATGCTTCGATGGATGTGTGGTGTAACTAGAAAGGACAAGATTAAGAATGAACTCATTATAGGAAGTGTCAAGGTGGGTCCTATGAGTAGAAAGATCCAAGAAAGTAGACTGAGATAGTTCGGTCACGTGGAACGAAGCGATGAAGACTATGTAGCAAAAAGGATAGTGAAGTTGAAGCTTCCAGGAAAGAGAAGAGTTGGGAGGCCTGGATTGAGATGGATGAATAAGGTGAATGAAGATCTCTGGGAGAGAGGACGTCCTAGGACGGAAGCCCTAGACCGTGAAAGGTGGAAGAAAAGAATTCAGGAAAGCAATGCTGACCCCAGATAAAAATGGGGATAAAAAGCTAAGATAAAGAAGACGAAGAAACTTATGAACCCGAATCAAGACGCTGATGAGTGAAGCCGGAATGGAAGAATGAGCATGGCGAATTTTATACTGTGGTAGTGTTTACAACCCCCTGACAAAAGTATTAGACCACTGCTAATATTAATGGAAGGTTCGGAAGAAAACATTTTATTTACACAACGCATTGGAAATAGAAAATAAAACAAAAATATTGCAAGAATGTACATTTGTTCTAGTACATGTACCGCAACTTACAGCTTACAAAACAAATATGAATCTGTATAATAAATTGATGAAAAACAACACTTATGGACAAAAGTATTAAACCACCTCATTTTGAGGACAAAACTATTAGACCAGGTGAAAAAACAAGCACTTTAATACTTGGTAGGACCACCTTTTGCTTTAATTACTGCATTTATTCTATTAGGCATTTGATGTACCAATTTTGAGCACATTTCTGCAGGAATTTCCTTTCAGCATTTCATAATTGCACACTTCAACTGTTCAATTGTGATTGCTCATTCTTTTGCAACATTTTTCTTAAGTAAACCCCACAGATTCTCAATGGGATTGAGATCCGAACTGTTGGGAGGTCAGTCCAAGCTTGTAATGCCAATCTTCAATTTCCAAGCTTTCACTAAAATGGATCGGTAACAAGAAGCGTTGTCATCCTGAAATATGCATGCATTATCATCAAACTTTTCCTCCATTGTTGATAGCAAATGATATTCCAAAACTTCTTGGTAAGCTTTTGCATTAACAGTTCCTTTCAACACACACTTATTTCCTGGGCTACTTGCTGTCATACATCTCCAGATCATGATTCCAGCAAGAAACTTAACACTTCTCTTGAGGCAAACTGGGTAAAACTTTTCATTAGGTAGTCTCCAAACTTTATCGCCAATATTGTCACCATAGCCAATACAACATTTACTTTCAACCGAAAAAAATCACTGATTCCCAGTCCTGAACAGTCGAAGTTTAATGTTGCTTAACCCAATGAAGTCAAATTTTGGCTTACCACAGTGGAGATGAGAGGTTTGGTCTTGGCTTTCCGTGATACATATCCCACCTCATTTAGACGACGGATTGTTGTTTTGCTTGAAACGTGCACTGCATAGGTTTGCCATTCATTTGCAATCTCTGATGATGAAGCATTGCACATTGGTTTGCAGATATATCTCAGTTTTCTATCTTCAGCCATGGTGGTTGCATGTGGACGTCCACAACGTTTGATGTTTTTAATATCCCCTGTTGCTTTATACTTATTCAAAGTGTACAGTACAGCAGTTTTACTGACACCAAGAAGGCCTGCAATGTGTCTCTGTGAATAGTTTTCCTTTCCCAGTTCAACAATTCTTTTTTTTTTATGGCCCTCGACAGTTCTTTGCCATGACCCATGTTTCGTGCGAAAATTATTACGAATAAGTGATTAACAGAAATTTTTTCTTAGAAAAAGCAAAGCTACTTTACATATGATTGACATATCGGGTCTGACTCATTGTAAGAGGGAAAATAATTCTAAATTTTGAGTATGGTCTAATAGTTTTGTCCTCAAAATGAGGTGGTTTAATACTTTTGTCCATGAGTGTTGTTTTTCATCAATTTATTATACAAATTCAAATTTGTTTTGTAAGCTGCAAGTTGCATTACATGTACTAGAACAAATGTACATTCTTGCAATATTTTTGTTTTATTTTCCATTTCCAATGCGTTGTGCAAATAAAATGTTTTCTTCCGAACCCTCCATTAATATTAACAGTGGTCTAATACTTTTGTCAGGGGGTTGTACGTATTTTTAATGTTATAGTCTATATCGGTCAGGTTTTTGAAAAGAGTTTCCAAGCAATTATCTTTATATTAACCCGTTGGTTACTAATTTCAAAAACATATCCATTTTAAAACTTGTAAACTACTAATCCAGTTTTGTGAATCTATTAATCTTCACCCAATTGTTTCTGAGCCCACACGTGTTACTTTATCCACGTCCTCGATAATCGATCAAATCTTCATTCCGACTCATTGGACAGATTTTACTGCTACGTTTCCAAAATGTGATCACCTTACACCTCTTTGTAACTTCCATCAAATAATTATCCCCAAAAAATCTTTACAATTATCCCCATTGGTTTTATTCTGCAAAGATGGAGCTGATATTTGGTACACTTTTACTATGAAATTCTCTCAAATGATATATATATTTGACTTGCCCCTCCCCCTAATTTAATCCTAGCTAGACTCACGATTTGCCCGTAGCCCAAAGAAATCAACGAGATGTACTTTTCGTGAGCCTGGGGTACCTCAATCGGCAGTTGGGCGCTATTACGTCAACGGTTATACCGGAAGCCATATAAACCTTTGCGGTTCAAGCAATTACTGCTGCAATTCTATACGGAAATGTTGGATCGAACAGGATATTCCTGGACAACTTAATCTTTACGATGAGTTAACATTTCATATCATTTGCAAGGTAATCACCCGTAACTGCAGAATCTGAGTACAGAGAAACCGCGTCAAACTTTTGAGCATATCCGTAACAACCAAAAGTGAATGCTTTTTGTGACCTCAGCAATTTGAAGTGTATAATCCTCTTTGATGGAATAAACATAAATGGTATCGTCTCTCTGGACATGGTCGAAAATTGTCACATGGCATTTAGATGAAGATGACTAAGATTTAGACGCCTTTACTACCAGCAAGACGTAGCGCCATCTCACTTCATTTGATAACCGATTTGCAGTTCAATGGTTGGACAAGGCCAATGCATGGCCATCTCGCTCACATCTGAGAAATCGAATTTACGCTGCAACTGCAGGGATGACGCCCGATGTACTTTCTCGAGTTTGAAATGAAATTGGCTTCAGATTGAATGTTTACCGTATCATGAATGGAAACCACATCCTACCAAAATGACTGTTTGATCAAAAACTTGACGTGTTTTGCTCTAAAACGACAAAGAACATTTGTTTGAGAAAGAAGCGGCGACAATTTTTGCTTCATTTTTGAACCTGCTCTTCATTTTGTAGGAAAATTCGAGTGCACGAAGCACAAGCTGTGGCTTATTTTTTCGATCGAAGGGATTTGGAAATTTTCTATCATCCAAAATATTCCCTATGATGAAGGAACCATTTCGTGGCATTCGCTTCAGAACTGTTTCAGATATTCTTCAGAGAGTAGACCGTGCCATTCAAACCAACAAAATAAATTTAGGCAACCTAAATTTATTTCGTTGTTTCGAACTATCAACAGAACTGGCCCTGTCGACGGCATCTTACAAATTCTCGCGAAGTACTGAACATAGCTGGCAATGGTTTGTAAATAATGCTGGTGATTAAATCAACAGATAGTAATACTTTGAGACATGCATCTATTCTGTATTTGATGTAAATAAATACAGTGTCCCAAATTGATGTATGCACTTTTTGAAACGTCATAACTCAGCAACGAAATGAGATAGAAACATAAGGTTTATTGTATTTTTTGCTTAAACTTCCTTAAGCCCGTACATGTTCAAAATGTCCACCTTCTGCCACAGTACACTTCCAACACCGACGTCGAACAGAGCGACGACATACGGAATGTAAGGCTTCCATTTTTGACCTCGCAAAATTCGATGAACACTGGATTTGGCGATACCAATTTCGCGAAAGCATTGCCTCACTGACATCCTTGGGGATCGTGCAAAAACCTCCATGACGGCATCAACATTCTCGTTATCAGTGGAACTTCTCTTTCTTCCGTACCGACCTTTCAACACATCTTCCACCGTTCCTTCGGCTTCAAACTTGTCTCGGAGTTTTGTTATTGTTACCCTTGTTGGCGGTGGTGTACCAAATTCAACCCTCGAACGTCGTTGAACATCAACGACATTCTTCACTTTCCAATAACACTTCAGTATCCACTTACTTTCATCGAATGAAAGGCTCACCGCCACTTTGGTTTATTAATAAATGAACAACAATGAACGTGTTGCTATGCTTTTCCAGTGCCGTCTGGATCATACACAACAAACCTTATATTTCTATCTCATTTCGTTGCTGAGCTATAATGTTTCAAATAGTCTATACATAAATTTGGGACACTCTGTAGTTGCAACAATTAAAATTACATCCCTCCTATAATTCATTAACATGCTTTAATTCATTAACATCCCTCCTATAATTCATCAGCAAGGGGTTCTTTAAATAACAGTAGACTACTTTATTAGGAGCTTTGGCAAAAAGATACTTAAAAGAATGCACGCTTGGTCTGTACGTTTATCCGGCCGTCCGCCTTTGCACGACAACTGGAAAACGAATTAACCTTTTCAAATTGTTTTCAGAAATATGACCATCAAGGTCTTAGCTCGGCTGTATCCACTTTTCAGGATTTTTCGTAGACCCCTTCAAGTCGAATTCACGTGCTAAAAGAGCGACTGTATAGAGAATACCAAAATAATGGCATATAATTTAACAATCGATTCGTCAAAATGTATACGTTGTTATTTTATGTTTATCTTTTACACAAATGAGCTCGCGCACGCGACGATCGTCTGCCCCCTTCATAATTTCTACATTTTTTGAGGCAGAAGGTTGAAATTCGGAATGTAACCTACAATGGATATGTCCACCTTCACTATATAGTTTGGTTTTGATTGCACTGGGGTGTCGGAATTACGGGGACGGCAGTCAGAGGGGACAAAAGATCTATGTGGTAAAAGAGTGAAATTCAGTATCGAGATTCCTCTAGGCAAGATCTACATTACAATGAAGTTTAGGCCAAATTGTTCCAGTAATGTCGGAGTTGCGGAGGTGGGAGTCACCTGGTCTTCAGAATTATGGCAACAAATGGCATGTCATATGTCATTCCATCGGAAATAATGAGAAAGGAAAGAAGGTAGAGCTCTTTTACATTTTCTACATACTACGTTCGAGAAAATCAGTTTTTTGATTATAAAACTTGGGATGGGGATTAAAATGTGCAGATAAAGGGGCAAAAATAGATAACCCCAAGGTCTGTTGCTTGCCTATACTCTACTCGGGGGGATTAATTTCTAGTTAATAAATGTATAAGTGTATTTTTGCTTCACAGTTAAAGCTCCTGCTTGGAGTGTTTACAAGATTTTATTAAATATTATGGTTATTTTAATGGAGCTAACTTTATAGTTTCTGATATTGAAAATTACATTGAAGGCATATAACGGAAGCCTTTTTACAATTTTGCAATTTTCAGTTTGAATGGCGAGAGTTTTAGAGATATTTCATGGCCGAGTTATTTTTTCCGTTGAGTGGATTTAGCTTCAGGCATGTAAAGCATCCGCTTCTTAAGTTTTGCTTGACATTCAATTATTTGTTTTGACATCTGTTTAACTACGTTCCTCGTAAGAAATTTAGTATACATGCCATCAAGGTTGAGTTCTAATTCATCTAAGTAATAAAAAGAAAAAAAAGCCATTAGATTTATTTTTATTATTAAGCCATATTTTAGATTATTGACTTTTTAAATCTTTTTCTAATGCCTAAATATTAAAAATTTAACTTTAACGAGAGGATAATTATAATAATTGAATAATTATTCATAATTCGAATACAGGTTTAAGATGCCATGGCTTTGTCGCCGTTTTTTAATTTCTGCTTTGCTTTTGCTTTGTGAAGCGTTGTCAAGTCAAAACATTATGACCACGGTATCTGTCTTAATTTAGCGACAGTTCTTTTAAACGCCCGTTAAAGTCTTGGCCAGTGGTCATCGATAATAACTTCCATTTCTGCAAAGCAGGTTTCCTTTCAGAGATGCTAAGAAAATATTATTCAATCATCAAAGGAAACAGCGAAGCAACATAAAATGTTGAAGGTGGTCGTGACGTGGTTGTCTCGCCGATGGCTTGTCCATCGGTGGAGTTAAGCAACTTCAGGCACGACTGGAGTCCATTTATCTATTTGGTGGATGCCCAGCAGCTGAGGGATGATAACTACGGCTTGTGCGTCCACTAGCGGTTTTTCCATCTTGAACCTTTCGTGCTTCGGAGAGCGTTAAGCCGTCGGTCCCGGCCGCCACTGTTATCTCGTTACTGGAATGGCGCAAAATAACCTCGCAGGAATAGGCGCCTAGATTATCGTTGGTAGCCAATCTAGCAATAATCTACCCTCTGTACCAGACGAACACAAAATATTCAAAAGAAAAGAGAGGTCCTATTAATTGCATCTATTACAGTTATCGTTATGGTCACCGTTTTTAGATATTCATTGTAAATTATCTGCACTGTTCCAAAAGAGAATTTTGAAGGAAAAAAACGGTGATCTTATGAGAGTAAAATATGGCAAATCGAAAAACAATTCAAAAAAAATATTCTAGAATTAAGCTAAACTTATAAGCTCTAAGTCTTGCTCTTAAAATTCAAAGTATTCAGCTTAAACAGACTTTGCTGATCTTATCTGAATTATCTTTATGATCACATGTTTTAAAGAATTTTGTTTTCCATTGAATTTGCTATTTTATTATTATTTAAAAAATTATTTTGTCATTAAAATAAAATTATTAATTTTCTGAATGTTATAAATTATATTCTAGGAAATATAATCCAATATTCAACAACTTGAAAAATGGGTGGAAATATGAAAAAATTTCGCAAACAGAATTCGAAGCAGGTGGCGAATATTTTCCTATTTCAATCACTTAATACAGTATTTATTATACCTGAAATAAAGGCTTCCTTGCCATCCTCGACCTCTTTGTTAGATTCTTTTGCGGACAATGGCTGAAAATTAAAAAAAATTAGTTATCGAAACATCTAAAACTGTTGATACTGACTAATCATTTAGAATGCATCATACATTTGGTGTTATGAGAATAATATCCGCTTCTTGTTCTTCATAATTCTTTTGTAATGCGAGTATCTTAGCTGCGCAAGCCTCTATCAATTGTTGAAGATAATCATCTTTTAGGTTATGGAGTACTGTATCTGGGATGTTAATACCATTATACTGTACGAATGAAATGAAACAAAACTATACACACTTTTTAATGAAATTTTTTTTAATCCTAAATAACGCGTAGTTGGTGCAAAAAGATTGCTTTAATTTTAAAAATGATACGGTAGTCTTATCTAGGACTTACTTCTATAAAAATTGCAAAAATATGGTATTGAAGTACTAACCCCTTTTATTCCATCGAATTTTGAAAAAATATCTTCTAATATTGCTTTTATGTTTGCATTAGTGTTCGTAACGTCTTCTAAAAAATGCTTCTTGGATTTTATTAAATTCTCAGTTGTACAAAGTTTTTCTTTTTGTAGGCGAATTAATTCAAAAGTCCTGAAACGATCAATGACGCAATTAAAAAAGAAAACAAGAATTATTAAATTTAAGAGATTTAACACTTCAACAGATAAATGAAAATAAAACAAAAATTCATAAACACCGCAGGCTTATTAATATTATTCATAGAAAAAGCCAATTTATTACTAATTTCTTAAAGCCAATTTTATAATTTAGAAACATAAGAATTTAATATTAAATTGCCTTTTTCTTTGAATTAAAATTACGATAATAAACGTGTCATTTTTTTATGAATTTTTGTTTTGATTATTTGTTGAAACGGTAAATGTCTTAAATTTAATCATAATATTTACTTCAATGTATGATTGCTAAAAAAAAATTAGTAATTCAGATATAGGAGTAAATTTTATTTTTGTATTTTTTTAATTATTCTTCCATTTAACTTGAAATATTTTTGATTTTCTATAAATTTCAGTTCCTCCAGTTGATTTTCCAGCTCATTTTTCTTTTGTTGCAAATTCGCTACTTGTGCTAGCAGATTTTCTTCTTTTTCTTTCAAAAATTTACACGTGTTTTTCTGTGACTTATAAAGTTCTACAAGGTCCTAAATCAAGAGAGAATTTTATGATAAAATCGTTATGGTAAGAATGAAGACAGAAATCAACATACTAAATATATATAGAGTAGAGAAAAATGTGGTAACGTGGCCCCCTGCTGGTAAATTAACCCCCGCCCCCCCACAGCCTAATAAATCAACAATTAGGAAATGGATAGAGTATCCAATAAAGAAATATTTTTAGTTGCAAAATTTAAGGTATATGTATCGCTTCCTGTTGGCTCATCTGTTGGTAAAGCAATATTATCAACGCACGATAGTGACAGTTTTTCTTGTTGAAGTTTTTTGTTTTTTATTAATTATTATAAAGATGTGCATAAGAGACTACGGTTGTAATATATAACTGCTAATGTTCTGTCTTTGACCTATTGAAGGTAGTAAACTCCTGTTAGCTTTTTCCTTAGGCCCTATTATTGTTGTTTGTCAACCCATTGGTTTTCTTTAATTCAGCCCACTGTTGCTGTTTTTAAAATGACACACTGCGCTTTAATTTATTTATTTATTTATTTATTTATTTTTATTTATTTAATTAATGTTTGAATCCAATACATCCATCCAGAGCCTGTATGGCCTGAGGCCAACGAGTTGGGTCCCTGGATGGGCTTGGATTAACGACTGCTGTATGATGGCCGCTGCAGCCAGGGGGGGGTGGGGTGATGATCGTGAGTCGCTGATGAGTCGCCCATACATTTGTAATCAACATTTTGATTTCATCATTTTGTTTGGTAGTAGCCGTAATAGAGGCTATGCTGTCCTTAGTAGAGGCATTGTACGAGGAAGAACTAGTCTTACCAGAGCCAAGAGAGCAACTGCCAAAGGTGGGGGCAAATGTGAGCTCATAGTGATTGTGACGGACCAGAAGGATATTACTATGCCTAGGATTTCTGCCGTTAAATAAAATAAAGCAAACGCAGAGTGTCCTTCTGTAAGAATTAAACTTTAATTATTTTGATTTGTTAATTTTTCGTTTTTTATAGCAGAAATACAGTAGTTTATTTTAATTCAGAGAATACTCGTTTAAGTTCATTGTTAGGTAATAATAGATATTATTAATTACTCATTTCAATTGCTTGAATGTTGAGTTTATTTTTGAGTTTAGTAACATTATTTTCCCATATATTTAAATAACCTCCCGGGGACCATAATACCTACACTTGAGCTCATCTGGTCTCTTTGGACTGACTAAAAAAAAATAAATAAATAAAGCTTAAGATTATTCAAAAATTTTGAGCATTTTATTTATTTCAAAAAATGCTACTTTATGCCAACATAATACTACACTGCTTGTGCTGTAGTATCTGGTTTTAGGATAGCTTATAAATTTATTATTGCGTACAAAAAAACAAAAGGGGGGGGGGGGCACATTACCATCTTTTGCTCTATTTATCTGCCATTATACCTCTGCAGTTGCAATTCCAGTTTTATCTCGCACGTCATCGAAAAGTTCAATGAAAGAGGCCAACTGCTTTTCCTCCAAAGCTATTTTAAAAGGATCCTTGATTTGATTCATTAAATCCTCCCACATTTTTATGGAGTATGGTACTGACTATAAAACATGCATATATGAAGTTAATGAATATAAGAGGATAAACATGATAAAAAAATATAATAATTCTGTGTTTCAAGATTACTTTCTTTTTTGAAACTGTTTTAATTTCATCTTTCTCCTCTTCGATTTGTGCCTGAACGTCTTTTGAGTTTCTTTCGTGCTCAGATTTCGAAGTTCGCAATTTCCACTCGAAAATAGTTATGTCACAAATGATGTCGTCGCGCAGTTTTTTGGCAAGATTCTCTACATGGTGAATTCTCTTCGTTTCCGCTACGTATTTTACTAGGTCGTCCTCCATTTTCTTCACACGTTGAATGAACATCTGTTCTTCCTTTTATGTGAAATTTCAACAATTATTATTATTATTATTTACACGGTTTACAGAGTAGTTATGTTACAGTAAAAGTGATAAATTGGGGGGTTATGCATAATAACCGGTAATTGTGCACAACCGCCGGCAAATTTGGTAAATCTAATTTCATTCTATTTAAAAGAACTTATATTTACCGGTAGTTATGTATAATACATGATAAGACGTGGCAAATGTAATAAAAATTTATGATTTATCACAAATACTGATGAATTTATAAAATATCCAAAACAAAGCAGAAAGTGTAATAAATTTTTAAACACCCAAAGGTGCATTTTTATTCGTCCTTTAATTTCACTCTTAGTTTCAGTTTCACTATTTCATTTGAGCTGTTTTCTATCTTAGTGCAGCCGTTTTGTTTTCCAGCAATGGCTAATATTCCTGAGTCTATGAGTAAATGTTTTAATGTGAAGTTGTCAAGCATTGTGCAGAATAAGAAAGAAAACAGTGGATTTCTTACTAAGGATAAATACAGTGATTTATTAAGGAAGGTGAGCGAAAGTAAATCAAAAACTACTGGAAAAAAGCCGGAGGACTATCAAAGATTAAAATGCTATGATATCATAAAGTAGGTCGAGAAACTTATTTATCCAGTAAATGTAGAGAGTTCTACCATTAGATTTTACGTCCATTCTTTAATTCACGAAGCACAAATAGTAATAGCACAGAATAACAGGTAATTCTATGGTAATAGGCCATGGCGGACGAAACCGAATGAAGATGGAATTGCAAAAGAAGTATAAGAATATTACTGTAGAGGAAGTGCTGATTTATTTAAATTTATGTGAAAGTTGTAAAAAAAAATCTAAGGTGCCCAAAAAGGCTCTAGTAGTTAAGCCAATGATATTTCAAGGGAGGAATTCGAGATATTAAGTTGATTTAATTGACATGCGGTCTCAGCCAGATAATGATTTCAAATGTATACTTGTATACCAGGATCATCTAACAAAATTTGTGCAGTTACGTCCGCTAAAAACTAAACGTGCAGAAGAAGTTACTAATATTTTAATTGACATTTTTAATATTTTTGGAGCCCCTTGTGTGTTGCAGAGCGACAATGGCAGGGAATTCAGCAACATATTGTATAAGAAGATCTCGTGTTCAATGTGGCCAGATCTCAAAATAGTACATGGCAAGTCAAGACAGTCAGTCCCAAAGTTCAAATCAAGACGTCGAAAACATGCTTAGTACTTGGTTAGAAAGTAATCAAACCAATAAATGGTCTGAGGAATTGCCCTTCATACAATTAATGAAAAACAGAGCCTTTCATGTGCAGTCCTTGCGAATCAATGTTTGGTTCACCTGTAAAAGTTGGCCTTCTTCTCTTCCCAATGATGCCTTAGAAAATATTACAACTGAGGAGGAACTGCAGACCCTAATTGATACGGTGATCAGTAGAAATGCTTCAGAAAATGTTGATAATACTGCTGCAGATGACACAGTTTCAAATGCAAATACCACACCTTCAAATGAACATGAGGATGAGATAACTGCAGGCCCTTCAAGTATGTCTGCTATTAAAAGTAAATGTGAAGATATTAACAATAAACGAAAAAGTGCTAAGCAAGTTTAGAAACCCAAGCAAAGAGGATACAAAAACTTTCAAATCTAAAATTTCCTCCTGCTAAAGAAGGTGAGAGACAGTGAAGTTACGAGTACCGGATGTTAAAAGAGCAAGAACCGATCCACGAAATTTGTTAGCAGGGATTCTGGAAGTGCAAAATGATGAGTTTTACCAGCTAGGAACAAAGGAGGGTCGGTTGCAACAGTTATATTCCAGAAACCAGTTCACAATTTGTGAGGAAAATTTTATTTCACCAGATGATGTTCCAAATCAGGCTGTCTCTCTTCGAGAATGTTAGAAAGTCATCTCTGTCTGGAGGTCAGGGATATCAGCGATGTGCATGTAAGGGAAATTGCAAGTCGTATAGATCTAAATGCAAAAAAAGTGAAAAACTATGCAAGTCCAAATGTCACGGTAGTTTACCATGTCTTAATAAATAGATGAATACGTTTTTAAGATCATACTTTTCTTTCTGAGAAGTAAACATTCATTATCTTTCATATATTTTGTTCTAATATTTAATATTTTCTTCAGCTTCATTCATTATGTTTTTCCAGAATATGTTTTGTAGCCTAAAGTTACTAAAAATTATAATTTCTTTTTTCATTATTTCAAATATTTGTTCCATTCGTTTTGTATCACTTAAATAATTATATTTAGTGTTTAAAATGCAGTTTATTTTTTTTAACTTGGTTTGTAGTCAATTTCTGTTTATTTAATTACCATCTACGTTTTCTATTTTTTGAATAAAAGAAAGTACCCCTTGCCTTTTAAGAAAACATTTTTTGTTTCGTTTTATCAATTCAACCATTGAACTTTGGTAATTATAAACAAATACTGGTAAAAGTAATTACTTTTAATATACTTATCACACAAACTAATCTATCTTTGAAACTTTACATAATTATCGGGAAATTTTCTAAAGTTACCAAGGACATTGGTAATTAAGAATATTAACCTACAAATTTGCATATTAACCAATTTATCACTTTTACTGTAACAGTTATGATTAAATTTTCCCTACTTAACCATCTCTATGCAGAAAACTATACGTAATGTGAGCCGTAAAGTGGGCATGGGGAAGAGAGATAGTAATGAATAAGCAATTCTATCGAAACATTCTTAATGCGTTGCCGAATCATACAATATGTGTTAGGTATTATTGTTTGAATTAGTTGTGGAAGGATACGACAGAATATGTAGTGTAAGATTCATAAAATTAATTAATTTATTTATTGCATGTACAAATATACTCAGATCCAAAATAAATTATTAAGTAAATAAAGTTCACATATAATAAACACAAGTCTGTCCACGTAATTTTACTTTAATTGCATGGAAACGGAAAATACGTACTCAGATGCGAAGCCTACCGCTTCGACATGCACATATGGCTGACGTACTCTTTCGGGCGAACTAATTAATAAAATATATTATTAAATAGTATTTATCGAATATCCATCAGCAGCGCTTAGTGACAGGCTTAATTGCAATAAGAGGACACACAACAAGTCACTTTCATTAAGACGCACAAATAAAATTAAGTCATTAACGAGGCTGGAAACAAGTGAGTCGATTTCTGTATGAATTGATAGTTTATATTTATTGCTCTCTTAAAAACATTAGCTTATGCTTCTATCTACGTAGGCAGTCAGTCCTGAAGGCCGATAACCTATCACCCGTTTCCTGGCATAGTTACGCGCTTACTAATATCCGTAAACGTTGTTATGAGGAATCTGGCCCGGGTAATGTCTAATTATACTAACTTCGCTAATTTAGAGTCTACTCATATCGAACACGCAGGAACATAACATAGGCATACGGGTTTAGTCAAAAACATTGACAATGAGGAACTGCACACAACGTTGTAATGCGAGTCGTACGCATAACCTCTGGAAGCGAGAGTTTAACGTTCACTTATCTGCAAATCGCTGGCTCGTTCCTCCTAGGGTAGCCTATAAGAAGACTATAGTTGCTCCGGATCCGATATGTCCTCACTCACTGCAGATTTTTAAGGTCATATCGGAATTGCTATTAACTTCCACATGCATCACCTGCTAATCCCGCTTTGTGGCGGTAATATTCTCATGGTCACCATTGAAGCTCACTTGACGAGTACCTCCTGTTGCCTTTTTCATTCTTCTCCGGCCAGAGTCTCCTTGAAAAGGCCTCGCTCCCCCCGCTTTATTTTCTTTTATCACGCCGTCCTGACTCTTCATCCATCCGATGACCGGGTGATTTTTGAATAGAACACACATGGCGAAAGACGTATGTCATCATCATGTAATTGCCATTCTCTCAAATTAAGTGACTATATGCCTCGTTTTTGTGGACATAGCATCCGTCAGACTACAAGATATCCTCGAAATGGCGCCCATCAGTGTCCAGGACAGTCTGAAAGCGTAGGATAGCATGCTGCACGACTGTACAAAGCATTTCCATAGGTATGCCTCATTCCTCTTTAGATTGGCACATGTGCAAACGTTCCCCTGACAAACCCTGTCTTTTAGATGGCTCCACAATTCATCGAAGCCAAGAACCATGCAAATCATAATGTATTGATGCCCACAATCTGGATGTTATTCCTGCCGAGTTTGGTACCCTTACTATACATAATTTTTGCCTAGAGTGGGTTAAATGGGGAAAGTTTAATTATATTCACCTTGTATTTATTTATTCCTAGAAATCATCGTTTATTCCCGCTTGCTTAGGCTATGATATGTCAATGCATTTTTTATTGATTACTTAAGAATCCCTATGCAACCGCGCAGAGTCTTAGAGAAACAAATAGTATAAAGTAAGTAAGTTGGAAAGTGTAAAAAATGTATCCACTATTAAGCCTTTGAAATTACAGTGCAGTTTTATTTCTCATTTCTTCCAAAAATTCAAAGGATAACATTAAAAAACCTGGGAGTTCTTTGTACTGATGAAGTTGATAGAGCCTTTGCAATGCATACTTTGAAGACACAAAATATCCAATGGGAACATAAAAGTGTTTATGGAATTTTTGGGTGTTACGAGTTATGTATTGCAAAGCCTCTATCAACTTCATAAAGGTAAAAATGAAGACAACTGAATGAAAGGAGATAAATTTTTATTTAGATAGCGTTTTTAATGTGTTGAAATTGGATGACAAAAAGACAGCTTGGAACTTAAAAGCATCTTGGCGATCTTGCTGGTCATCGGACGGCAACCAGTCAAAACACTAAAACAAGTGTAGCGTAGAACAGGTGCGAGATACGACACACACTGCTTAATAAAAAAAATGTTCTACCATATTATTCTATAAGTTCTGAATCGCTGCATGTTTTGGGAAGAAATAAACAATACGGATAGCTTTGACAATATACAGTGCATCCCGAAAGTATAAATAAGTAATCAGTCAGAAAAATTCGTTAATTTATAATTTGCTTAATCAATTTCTTTATCAAAGCTATAACATTCTTATAAATGTCCCACCAAAATTTTGTTTAATTTTATGAAGAAATTCTGTAAATTTTATTGATATTTCTCAAAGACGGACAAAATTTCTCTCCCCTAAATATAAAAAAACAAAAAGTAGTTTCAGAAAAAAGTGAATACTTATGATCTTTTATTTTTTAATACTTTATTGGACCACCATTAGATTTAACCGCATCAAAAACACGATTCGGCATACTTTTAATTAATGTATGAATCCAAAAATGTAGGATCTATATTGTACAAACTAGCAATGATTTGCTATTTTAGTGCTTCACAGCTGACCCAAGGCCATACAATATATCCAGGCCTGACACCTGAATTGATGACGTCATGCTAGAGGTCGGGGAGGCATCTGGTTGTCTGCTTGCCATTTTGACATAGGAGATAATTTTTTTATATTACTGGAGTGTTCATTTAACTTGAATAAGCATAATTTGTCATCTTGAATCATTTGTAATCAGGAATCTAATTAAAAAGTTTTTGTAAGTATAATTTTTTTTATAAATAAGAATTATTCTGAATTATAGTAGCCTATCATAACCAAGTATGTTAGGCTTAACATCAAGGCTAACTATCAAAATGAAATATATATTATTCTACTTTAATAGGTAGTGGGTAGAAATTTGTAAGGTTGCAGAATTTTATAAATATTTATTAAAATAATATTTAGAAATGTGGAGACATGGAAATTATGCATCAATGATTATATATGCATTTGCATTATGTTGGAACTAAATTTGAGAAAAGTAAGTGACTAAAGTGCAACCCAGACTAAAGAAAGATTTATAAAGATTAAAATATTATTTGTGAAATTATTTTTTTTATATGGTACCATTAGGGCACGTGCTACTAAACCAATAACCATTATCATTACTTACTCATTATATTCACTCACGGCACGTTGTTACGAGTTGTTTGATATATTACATGCCATATCTTAGCATTGAAAGTTCCAATGATACTATATGGTACCACATGGTACCATTAGGGCACGTGCTACTAAACCAATAACCATTATCATGATTTACTCATTATATTCACCCATGGTACGTTGTTACGAGTTGTTTGATATATTACATACCATACATTAGAATTGAAAGTTCCAATGGTACCATATGGATCATATCGCACCATTAGGGCACGTGCTACTAACCAATATCCGTTTTCATTATTTACTCGTTATATTCACTCATGGCACGTTGTTACGAGTTGTTTGATATTTTACATGCCATATCTTAGCATTGAAAGTCTCATTTTGTATCATTAAAACGCGTACTACTAAACATTTCACACCAACATTATTTACGCGTTATATTCATTCATGAGACATCCTTGCACGTACACGTGCCATTAGACCAATACCTGCTATCACTAGTTACTCTTATATACGTATATGTTCATGATATATTGTGACGATTTATTTGATATATTACATGCCATATCTGGTTATAGGAAGTTTTTAGGTGGGTATCATAATGGTACTTATTCCGGCTATCTCACGTTCGTACTTGTTCGTGCTCTGTCCCGTGTTAATGGATTGGTGAAAACAGACTTTGAAAAAGTTAATTCGTTTTCAAGTTATTGTAATAAATGCTAAGCTCCCTAGGAATATTCTCTTGATTTAGAGACCGAACTGCCCTTTCAATAATCGTCAAACACGTGCATCCTGCACGCGCATCTTCTCATTAACGTTTAGAGCACTCGCAGAGCCGAACCCATGCATGTTCTCAACACGCGTTTTCCCGAATGCGAGGATAATTCTTGTCTTCCAGCAATTCAATACATGCACTCTTTCTATAGAGCTGGTAAGTGGTGACATCACTTCCTGGACGGTTGCCTAGCGATTCCAAACTTAGGTTTAACTTCTCCATGCTTTTCTATGGCCTTACACCACATTGTTAAACCTAATGTTTGGAATCGCTAGGCAACTGGCCAGGAAGTGACATCATACTTATCAGCTCTATTGCAACCCAATGAATTGTGGGATTGTCTACAGACAGACGGACGGACGGACGGACAGCTGGAAAAACCGATCACATAAGCACATTTCTATATATAGAAAATGTGCTAAAAATATAAACTGAAATATAAAATGATATTTATGGAAACGCATCAAATCGGACCACTGTTTGACTAGGGACAGACATAGAGAAAAACACCAAACATTTTTTATAAATATCGTTTGATGTGTATCGTGACAATTGAAAAAAATTAAATTGCTGGAAGATGTCAAAGAAACCTCCGAACTCTACGATTAAAGGGCATATTCAGCCAAATATGGATTGTATCTAAAATTTAGCATATTAAAACGTATATGAAAGTTAAACATGCAATTGGTTTCAATAACAGATTGATAAAATCTCTTAAAATTGGAAATTATTAGGCACTCTTTGATGCGCATATGGAGAGAAGTAAGTGCGGTGATGCGACCTAATGACGCGTTGAGCGGAAATCGCTTTGCGGTCTGTTCATCAGGGAGTAATTTCCCTTTTAAAGCTGTGCTGGTGAAAACCTGTATAAAATTTAAACGATGGAGAAAAAAAGCTTGATAAATCCTTCCTCCTCCTCAATTTCGTCACCGCCACTGCAAAACCCCGCTTTCATATGGATCATATGATTGATTTAAGTATGATTGGACGCGTATAGGACCGGCTTATAGCAACACCTCCTAAAGAGAAAGCCTCTGCACGGAAACGTCATACATTGTTACATCATCTAAGTAGGGCATTGTTATTCGTATATCTACCAATAATAAGCCCTGAATTTGTACTACTATGGTGATGTAACAACGTATGACGGTTTCCGTGCAGAGGCTTTCTCTTTAGGAGGTGTTGCTTATAATGACAATTGGTGCTATTTTCGTAACAAAACTCATCAATTTTCCTTCGCTATAACCGGATTTCTTTCAAAAACATTTCGCAATAAAACTAAAATATACATAGGAAATAGACTGACGGGGTTAGGATGGAATTTTTTTCGCTATATGCGGGTGTTCGCTCTAACCGTGTTCATTATAAGTGTGTCTTAACTGTATTCAGAAGAAAATTTCGCCATATCCTGAATTAGCAATTTAAAGCTATCCAACCATTTATTTAAGGTTAGAGTAAAGATATTTAAAAGACAATAAACTATATTCAGCAAGTTGATCATAAAAAAAAAAAAATAGGTGGACGATATTGTATGGCCTTTTTAAATTAATTTTAACATTTTCTTCCTTTTACTATTTATTTAATTTTTTGAATATTTTACATGGTTTTTTTTTAAATTATAGAAATTTTTTATGGCCAAGGTTATCAAATTTTATGAATTAATTTTCTCGTGAATTAAAAGAATCACGTAGGCTTACCTCTTTCAGTGTAGTAATTATATTATTATAGAGTTGTTTTATATAATTTGCTTCATCGACTTTAATTTTAAGTTGGGCTATAGACGTTTCGAAATATTTCATTTTCTAAGAAAAGACGAAGAAAATATAATGTATTAGCAAGCGAAGTTCATTGGGTAAAAGGAAATGTAAGTGGATTGATGTCATACTGCTTCTTCGGTGAAGGTAATCTCTTTGACGCCCAGCTTGTAGTCTCGAACTCCATCTTTTGCAGACGTTCTCAGGCGCTGAGTTTTCCTTCTTCGGATACATCGAATTCTATCTCTTTCCTTTCTCAACATGAACACCTTCTGTTCTAATTCTTCCCTAACTTTCTAAGAATTCAAATCACGTAATAGGAGGCATAAATTTTTAGTAAGTACATGCAATTAGAAGAGAAATGGTAAATGTTTTACCTCGGGACTTTTTTTCCTACAAATTCGAGCCAGTTGTTTGTCATTGGATATTTTAAAATAAACAGTTTCACACATCTAAATTTTTAAATAATGAAGTAATATTAGAAAAATTGAAAATAAAAATCAGACACCTAAATTGGATGGAAGGAAGCTATCTCACTCGGCGATCTTTAAGTTTCGACTGTTGCAACACCCAGATATCCTCGAGCAATTGCTTAATTTTTGCTTCATTGTTTTTTCTCGTCTTCTCCAGTTCTTCAAACATAGCCTTCCTTTGTCCATCTAGAAAAAGAAAACATTTAAAATGAAGCCTATACTTTTGAAGGTTTAGTTCTTAGTAAAACATCGAATTGTTATTACCTGATAAATAAATTTTTGCCCTTAGCTCCTGCAATTGTTGAGAATTATTCGTCTTTTTCTCTGCGTTTTGCATTTTGAAACCGATGCTCAATTATTAAAGATATTTTATTTAATTTTTACAGATTATTCTGATAGAGTTAGTTTGCATAACAATTAATGTAATCTTAATAGAATGTTTATTTATACAATCTATTTTCCCAGCAGTTTCCATTTAACATCAGATTAGAAGTCTCTGCAGCAACGAATATTTTAGCAAATTAGATTTGTGGAGTAACGCTGCTGTCAAGCACGAAAATATAAAAGCTCTAACACGGTTAGGTCTCAAATAAGGGATATTTAACGATTAAAACTACGTGAGATTTTTTACATGCTTCCTTGTATTTTATTCGACACAAACCTATTTTCAGGTTCCATCGTTCTGTCCCAGATAGCCTGTAGTGTTGGCGTCTTTTATTGCTCGGCCTTCGTGTTTGCATTGGGAGCGTCAGTCAAAAAATCAATTTTGCGCAGTTACCGGTATCAAGTCCGTCTGGAGAGTTAATCGATTTCTATGAAGTTGCAGGCATTTGGACTGAGCCTTCTCAGTATTGGCTAGGAGTTTATAATGGCAGTCTAGGTAATACATTAGTCTGCCTTTCGAGACAGAAAAGCTTTTTAAAAAACGCTCGATAAAAACGGTCGAATATAAAGAAAGCTGTTTCATAATGCAGATATTATAACATGTCTGTAGTTTTGGAGATCACACGAATAAAAACATTTCTATGTAATCTGAAATGTATTTATTTAAAAATTTACTCTTCACAGGATACTTAAACGAAATTACATTATCGACCTTAAAATTTGTTTCATGTGTAGTACATGAATTTCTGCTTGCAACAAAAAAATGTTCACTGCAAAAATTTGCAGGAAACTGCAAAAGACAAAATTTGCACATTTTTTCTGTTAGCGCAAACTCACTACTTCTGCAACTTGCTACAAATCATGGAGACTGGTATCAAGTCCATCTCTGTAAAGGATGTTCACTAAACATATGGCAAAAATTCAAGGGGTGATTCTTTGGGTTATTTTAAGAATCTTTTGTCCTTTGATGATTTTCAGAATGCCCCCTTGTTTCGAAAACACAGGGCGATAAAAGTTTTACAACAAAAACAATCTTTTATTACCTGCTATTACATGTAAAGCTTCTTAATCTACACTAGGTAGGTTGCATGAATGTAATCTTCTCCTCATTGACTGCCGAACTCTTTCAAAAACAGCGGTGTTGTTTCTTACTGCATTGCATCCATCAACTATCCGATTTCTCAAATCTACATTTTCTATTGGAGTAATGTAAACAAACGACTTTAAATGCCCCATAGAAAAACTGATGGCCCCATACCCCAAGGAAACTCTAGGTTTGGGCTCCCGCAGATTGTGATGTACTTTTAAGACCATAGGTATTCGTTTCTTAGTTCTCATTATATGAGTTATTGAGTTTTGCTTCTTTAGTGTTATACTTTTGACTGTCTTGGATCCAATTTTCTACTTTTTTTAGTTGCAGTGCCCGAAGATCTGGATCGAATCAGTAAAACTTTATTATTGTGTTTTATAACTTCTATCTTTTGTAACCATATGTTTTCCTTTTATAATTATCAACAACAAAAAAAGATCGCTTCTTTTGTATTTAGTTTGTAACTTATTTCTCAAATTATTTTTAATAAAGAACCCTTCTGCATATGCATTTATGGTCAATCTTGAATTCTTCAAAACGTCTTTCAAATTTATTTCGATACCAAGAAATTTCGATACAAGTCAGGCAACCGAAATGCCCGGACCGATAAGATTTTAAGAAATTTGAGGATAAAAAGGAAAGCATTTGTTTAGTAAAGAAATCTGTTTTTTTAGGGTTATATGAGACTCATAAGGACCCTCTGGTTGTTCTGGCAAAATGAATAAAAATGAATAAAAGAGAAGTATCCGAAGAGTGTAATAATTCTTTATACCACTACGATCAGTAAGTTCGGAGACTGGCCTTCCTAACGGATATGATGTATTGTTATCACGTGTTACACACAACCACTTTCTAAATACTCGCCTTCTGCAAATATACCTTCTGTCAACGCGAGTACAGTTGCTGAAAACATTCCCGGAAACCATTGGAGGAAAAGGGTCTTCAGGGCTGCCGTCGCTGGTTCCTGGACCTCAGATGAACTCTTGAAACGGCGTCTTTTAAGTGCGTTTTTCAGACGGGAAAACAGGTAAAAGTCACAAGTGACCCTCTGCCTACATATGTAGACAGTGACCCTCTTCATGCTTTGAAGGTCAAGTATGCAAAATTTCATCAAGATCGGAATAAAACTGTAGATTTGTATAAAAAAACAAACCCACAAACAAACCCACAAACATCCTTCTGTATATATAGAAGATAGATTAGGGTTCGGATTTAAATGCACTAAAAAGTGCAAAAGTATGCGCAAATACTGTATATGCGCTAAAAAAAAAACCCGCCAAATTATGCCGTAAAAACTTACCTGTTCAGCAGCAAAAACTTGGATAAAAATGAACTGTAGTTGTAAGCAACATTCCTTCAAAAATATGCGCTAAAGTCAGAAATATGCTTTTTTATGTACAATAAAACTTAAACTAGAAGGCCCAGAAGGGGCTAAAAGTGCTTAAAAACATCATTTGAGCGAATTACTAGTTCGGGAAAAAATATGCATTAAATGCAAATCCGAAGCCTACTTATAAAAATAAAGTGCACAGATGTTTTAAGTTTTCGCATTAAATTCAATTACTTAATGCAGACGAATGTTCTCATTTTCCTAAACATCGAGAGGGGTTGGGTGCTCACTCAAAAGTACGCTTACTTGACTTATGGTGGAGGGGGGGAGGTACTTTGCGCGTTTGGCTACGTCGATGCTAGTGTCTTATATTAAAAATTTAAGTACCGTTATTATTTAATTTTAAAGCACTCTTCTTTAAAAGTTTTCGAGGTGGAGTCTCCCGCTGGTAGACCTAACAAGTCGTATTGAAGATCTCGCTGGAAGTACGTCTGCTCAACTGTATTCAGTGTAATCAAGGTATGATTTCAGATTGAAATTTTTAATGCGTTTAAATTTGTTCATCCAAAATTTTCAACATTTATCTTTTGGAAATGTCAAGTATTTTATGCGTTGCGAGTATTGGTATTTCTAAGTAGTTATTCAATTATATTATATGCGGCAACAGAATAGCGTATTCCAAGCATTTCTCCTGCGCTACCCGCTCGTCGGGTCTAGGAGTGACGTCACAGTTAGTTTATTTGCAAATTTCCTCGCTAGATGGTAGCATCGGATAAGCAATCTTTGTTATTTCATTATCCTTGCCCGTAACCATAACGAATAGAATTTATAGTAAGTGTGATTACTTGCGTAGTTTTCTGGCTCATCCGTAAGATGTCACGGCATGCGTTTTCGACCAGCGAGTCGCTGGTTTTTAGTACTCGCTTATAAGGAAAAAGATGAAACGTTAACAGA
Source organism: Rhysida immarginata (assembly GCA_023313115.1). Lineage (NCBI taxonomy): Eukaryota > Metazoa > Arthropoda > Chilopoda > Scolopendromorpha > Scolopendridae > Rhysida > Rhysida immarginata. Next base: position 5,790,795 of record JAHWFO010036886.1, read on the forward strand.
TGAAATTTTTCTTCTTACTATTTATTTACTGTTTCTTAAAGGAAAACTCAACGGAAAAATTCGGCTTTATTTTCTTTTAGGTTGTCGTTTCAGAGTCCTGATGATGAGAGTTTCTCGAAACGCGTTGACTTCGCAATAAACGCTACCTATTGCTATTCCTAGACCAGTTTCTCATTCTTATTGTTTTCTTTTGCATTCAGGGTAATAAAATATATATCATTCAAAAAATTTCGATTTATCTTAATATTTTATTAAGAAAACTGCCTCGATAGATTGTAAATTGGTCCTCTCGTCCTTTCAGGATAATCAGCGGAGTAAGAAGTGATTTTCGACCGCGAACCACTTTCGATTCTACATAACGTATGAGTTTGCTTGCCTTTTTGCTATCAGAATGCCTTTATATTGTTCTGTTTGGAAGTGTAAATAAGAAATCCGACAGAAACTTCACGTTTCATAGATTTCTACAATCAGAATCGATAAAAAAGCAGTGCATTCATTACCTTTGCCATCGAAGACCTGGTATCCAAATGCGAACAGCATAGTGTGCGCAGTTCATTTTGTTTTTTCTATAATTCTGTCGTTTTAAATTCATTGTCAATTAAAACGAAATTCATTGAAACTCGAATCTGTTTCAATTCTAACGGGCTTAATTCTGGTGATATTCAAGATCAACGACGGCGACAGTCAGGCTTGAAGTAGGCTTATCTGCTGTCATAAGGTACGTGCACGAGTAAACATAACGAGTAAATTTTTTAAAATACGAGTAAAAATACTGTTTTAAACTTAAAAAACGATATATAAATTTCACAAATAACACATTATAACACGCTCATCACTTATAAATGCTGAAACAATAAAATATACGACAGAATCTTAACACGAAACGTGAAATTCCCATTTGCAGTAAGCAAAAAAACGCTACGAAGTTGATCGATAACGACAGCAGCACTGTTATTTCGCACAGCCGCCGCTCGCCTGATTTTAGCATTGGTTTCTACGAGAGTAATCACACTTATTAATTCTATTCGCTATGCCGTAACTTTTAAAGAATAACCCAAAATGGGTCCATGAGATTTTTATCATACACTATACTTCATATGTTAAATTGTTGATGAAAAATAGGAAAGAAAAGTTCAAAACCCGATTCAAACCAGAAACCTTTGGCTCATGCAAAATTGTTTGTGAAAGTGAGGTTCAAGTTATGAATTACGTATCTAAGGGCCAAACTGTCCTTATAGATTGTGCATAGAATTTGTTAGATCATATCTGCCTTTTTATATAACGCGCATGATTCCATCCATTTTGATAGTCCGTACATTTTGTTGTTTTGTAACAAATGCCTATAAGCAGCCAATGAAGTTATCCTTTCTAAGGGCCAATGAAGTTAGGGTCTGACGATGACTGGTAGCTGCATTTCAAGTATAGACTGAAAGACTTCTTTGCTATTCTCGGTTTATTCATTATTTGTCTTGATGAGAATTCCCACCATTACCGGTGTGTGACTCTCTTGAGAATTTGATGGAGTCTAGCTCCCTCAGCATTTTTTGAACTGCTTCACAGAATTTTTTCTATGAATTAAGTTTAGCTCTCTTGGTAGCTTTCTTGTATTCAGCGAGTATTTCTTCGTACGTTCATCATTCGTTATCTCTTTTAGCTTTTTTGATAAGTTTTCTAAGTTTTTTTTTCTGAGCAAGACTATTGTTCTGCCATATACATTGGTGCTTGCTTTTTCTTCTGAGCAGTGGATAGTTTTATGGTACAATTGACTAATTACCTATCACAGTGTGTCTGACTAATTACCTATCACAGCGATAAGTCATAAGTATTGTACCTTATAAGTATATTTTGTGGGAAAGTTTAAGTGTACATAGAAGCAGTGAGGCCTTTCACCCTGATCGTTTCCAAGGTGTGGTGCAATCGGTTAGTGGCTCTGCGATGCAGTGGGCAAGTTTTCAATACAATGAACAGGGACCTCTTGTTGAAATCAGCACCAGGCTTAACCAGCATCACTATCGTGACATTCTGGATGGGCAACTGCTGCCTTTTGTGGATCACATCAAGGGTGTCTATGACCGGGACGATGTCTTCTATGAAGACAATAACTGCAGGATTCACAAGGCTAGATCCGTGGAGGAGTGGTTCGACGTGCATGATCAGACCGTGCAGATCTCGATTGGCCCGCAAATCCCCAGATCTTAACCCAATAGACAATTTGTGGGACCGCCTGGAGTAACGTGTTAAGCGGAAGAATCGCCGTCCGACTAACATCGCCGACCTGCGAGATAAATTGTATGCAGCATGGTTGGAAATAGAAAGGACTATCTAAAGACACTCGTACAATCAACGCCCGAGCGCATTAATTAAAGCTTTAATTACAGAGAGGGGATATGCAAAGCATTATTAACAATAGGTGACTAACTTTTTGTCTTCTATGCTTATAATATTCACTTCCAGTAACAATTAAATTAATGTTAAGGCATTCAATTTCGAACGTATAAATTTTTTTATATTGATTTCACCTAGATAAACTGGCGAATTCTTCTGCTGCATGTTGTCGTCCATATAAGGTGTTGCAACCACGTAAAATAGGAGATCTCCGTTGTTGAAGATTACAAAACCCAAAAGGTAGAGGCCGAAGGCATAGCGACCGCTCTCATTCTTCGAGACGGTTTCACAGTCTGTTGCATTGACCGATGATTCTCTTTGTGGAATGGCGGAATTAAGAATACACAGGCTCAATGACGACAAGTTATTGGAAGCAGCATTTCAAGGCTTACGTATTCTCTTTCAGGTACACAGAATATAAAATATGGTAAGGTAATAATGAAACAGCCAATACTGACGACGAGCATACAAAATCCCATCCATCGAGGCCGATCGCCTTTTCCAATGAAGTTACTGAATAGGAGAGTCGTGAACAAGGGCATGATTTTCCCTATGGCCATAACTGCTCCCAAGTCTTCACTTTTCATCTGGAAGTGATGCTCGAATGATGTCATTGCTGCAACGAAATAAGCAAATATCATTCCTTGGAGAATTTTTAAAAAACCATATATAATCATAAATAGTTTAGGATTTGCTAGTTTGTCTGCCCACTTGGAGCGAAAACAGAAAAGTAGACGACATTTAGTAACATCGTCTTCTTCTGGTTTTTAGAAGCTCTCATTTTCCTCCATTTGCTAATCCTGCAATGAACAGAAAATAAGATAAATGTCTAATCGTCATTAGAATATGGATTTGCCCAGGTGTGCGATTTATTAGACTTAACTCATTTTTTCTAAATTTTCCTACAACTTATATTTATTAGTGGCTACAATTAAAACTGAAGCTGGATTACAATGCAATGACCCTTTTTAATGTGTTATCTCTTTAAAAAAACATCGATAGGGAAAATTTTGATTTTTTTTTTGAGATTTCCCTCTAAGGCGCCAGTCTTGCTGGTTACGAAGAGACTTGTTACTCATAACCGGTTAATTGTTTTCCAATTTTTTTTGGAAACTACTAACTGGTCATAGATTTTTGGTGATAGCGCAGCTATTGATTCTCTCTTTGAAAATTTTCTTTCCCATGTTTTTTTAGGGTATAATCGTTGTTTCACTATAGCTCTCTTTAATGCGCTACTTAAATTTGTGCGTTTAAAATTCAAGCAAAAGGCGATCACCAAAGAGACTGGTTTAATAACTAAAAATAATTCGAATAGCCACAGGGATGTTACTAAAATAGACGACCACGGCAATAGATAATCATCGCAAATTAGAACAGCAAAAAGCACAATTACGCAGAAGCGGAAGTCAATCGAATTTCCAAGAGAAACCAGTGGCATCGGCGAGGCGAGAATTTGGAAAACATAAAAAGTCTTAAGTGTTAGAATTCGTAGTTCTTTATATGTAGAAACGTCTTTGATAAAATCAGTCCTCCAATCCAAAGTCCCCTTTGACGAAAGCCATCATTCTCAGAGTAAATTCGACTAAAGGAGAATTATCAAAGCTCTAAAACTCAAAAATAATTCAATTTATTAATTACTAGCAGAATACGTGGAATTTTCACGGAATAAAATAAATCATGATGAAAGTGTAGAAAAGACAGTTCACGCCAAGTTTTAACTAGCAACTGTGGCGTTAAAATTCTGCTAAGGAACATCCGATTAAAGTCTTGCATTTCAGTTGGGTGTTGATCAAGTGTATGAATACTTTCACTTCTTGATGAATGCCGAACATGAAAATCCTTGGTGAGTTTTGGAATGGCAGCACATCAGGAAACAAACTTATCACTGAAAGTAACATTAGCTTCATTGTCTACTTCTATCTAAAGATCGAGTCTCATATCTCCGAGATTGCGACTGCGACGCTCTTATAGATTGCAATTGACTGGCTGCCTTACTACACCATTTTCAGTGTTTATAGGCAGCGATGCCAGACCTGGGTTTTTCTACCCAGATCTAGGTTTTTTCCTATCCCAGCGACATCTGCTGAGAAAATAAAAACCCAGAAAAAAACCTTGATGAAAAAAAAAAACAGAAAAAAAAACAGAAAAACCCAGATGAGAAAAAAAAACCCAGAAATAAACCCAAGTTCAGAAAATCACTTTAGAAAAACACTCATACGTATATAAATATAAAAATAAATTGCATATATAAATGTATATAAAGATAAATGTATATACAGGGTGTTTTTGAATTGCGTACAGATTTTTTGGGAGATGATAGAACAGGTCCTTAGAAGTATTTTTTGTCATATGAACATGGGGTCTCCGCAGCTCCGTTTACTTACAATACTGCATTGAACAATCAAATGACACCGGCACGCAGTGTGCTTTGGTAGGCCTTGATTATTTTATTTTTAACAATTAACACAAGCAATCTACTGTAATAACTTTTAAAGTAATTGTTTGCAAAGAAATTTCAAGGTGCACATGCTTGTTTGTTGGATTGGTCGTGGCGGACCAGTTGCTTGGCCACCGAGATCGCCAGATCTCACACCGATGGATTTTTTTTAATGGGGAAGCATAAAATCAATGGTGTACTCCGAACCTGTAGATACCGAAGAAGAATTGGCGGCTCGTGTTGTCGCGGCAGCAGGTGACATCAGCGACCGTGCAAATCAACTGTTTTCACGCGTACATCAATGCATCATAAGGCGTTGCGAATTGTGCTATGAAGCAAATGGCGGTCATTTCGAACAATTACTGTAAAAGTCATACAGTAGATTGCTTGTGTTAATTGTTAAAAATAAAATAATCTAGGCCTACCAATGCACACTGCGTCCCGGTGTCATTTGATTGTTCAATGCAGTATTCTAAGTAAACGGAGCTGCGGGGACCCCATGTTCATATGACAAAAATACTTCTAAGGACCTCTTCTATCATCTCCCAAAAAATCTGTACTCAATTCAAAAACACCCTGTATAACCATCCCCTATTTAAATGTAAAAAGATGAAATGTGTTAAATGTAAATATCTAAATGTTTGGTTATAATAAATGAAATGATTACAATTAAATTTATTGAACGCATAAATTCAACTATATCAAACCAGAAAATAAATAAAACGCCTTAAAAATTTATATACATGAAATACAAAAAATTAACAAAATAAAAATTAATTGCATGAAATAAAAAACACGCCGTCTTTTTAAATTGGACTGTGCTCTATGCTGACCATTTTGAGGTCATTCTTTTGACGTTTTCACATTTCTTTTACACTTGTATAAGGAAGTTTCTTTATTCTTTTTTAAAACTGTTTTGTTTCGGTTTGAGGTTCTCCCCCTCCCCTTTCTCTAATGCAATATTCAAGGTTTTGTATGAAGAGGTCGCTGAATAGCAGGTGATGAAAAAAAACCACATCTGGGTGGAAAAGCTTATTTCCGGCAATGCTTTCGCTGGCAAAGCTGTTAATAGGCAAATATTACCTTTTAGTCCCAGCCATACGAGCTTATTTCTACCCAAAGAAAACTGTCTACGCCGCAGCAATTTGAAAAAATAAATCGGCAATAAGAATAATCAAAAGACATTTACTACAGTTATTAAATAAAACAATGAAATAACCAAAGCCAATCAGAGCAACAAAACACATTTAAATTTCTAAATTCAATCTGGCAACAATAACACTACCTACAATCATATAAAAACCAGCAACAACAACCAACAATAACACACTCACATTACTTAAAAAATTTTAAAATCCACTAAAACGACGACAAAATGCACTAAAATCGTCACTGTTCCAAAGCCAACTAGAAACACAGACCCCGGCGTTGAAAAGTCACATGACCAAATCGATCAACAACGTGACCTTAATTGTTTTCAACAAACGAGAAAAGACTGACTGTTAAAATCCCAGATGGAAACAATGAAGTTAACATTTTGGTCGGCCTATCTTGGTCATGTGACTTTTTCAGCGCCACAGCCTGTCTTTCTCGTTAGCCTCGTTATTCCTTATTTACCTAGCGTAACAAAATACACACCAAAACCTGGCCAGATAACATATCTATAAGCTTAAAAGAACATGTAAATCGGATCAGTGATTCTCGAGTTATAAACGCACTAACAAAATCAACATTTGTGACGATGCCAATAGAAATGTAGCCTGGAGGGGAAAATCTTCTTTTGAGAAAAAGAAGATTTAAAGTTCCATCTTTTATTTGCAGCCAGCTGATTTGCCGAGAGTTGGTAAACTTCAATACAGAGTTACCTATTATTTCTATTTAATGTAACAGGGATTTTCTTTCTATTAAATGAACATTCAGATTGTTGTACAGTGATACAGAATTTTCGCCTCTATAGAAAAAGGTTCTTATTTCAAAAATTGTGTTGAATATCTTAAAATTTGAATTTTTAAATAATTTTTATTTGTTAGATTTATAATACTTTAATGAAAATAGCTAAATAAAAATTCAAAAAAGTCAAATTTCACCCCCAGGCTATGTTTTTATTGAAACTGTCACATTTGCGTTTTATAATATGTAGAAGATATAAATGTTCAGATTATCGCTGATGATGTAAGCTATAATATCATTATCCTTTTATAATGGACTTTATTTCAAGACCTTCTCTACTACTATTGATTCATTCTTTTTTTTCATGGTTAACGAGATTTATAATTTTTATCTAGATATTTCATTTATAGCAGATTATTATAAAATTTATCGTCAATGACAATAATAAAATACGTCGGAGCGCAGAAGAATGTACGATATGTAAATATTATTAGTCATTACCAAGGTATTGAAATAATACATATTGAAATCAACCAGGCCTTATTCAACACCAAATAATAAACCAGCGAGCAGTCGCTTAAACGATTAATTAATCTCAAGGACTATTGTTTATATAGTTTATGCTGTAAGCTCTAATAATTACAATCGTTAAACATTTTATAAACTTAAAAATGCAAGCTCATAATAACTATAAAAGAAAACAGAAAATATTCACAAATGTTTATGTAACTTGCTCCACGCAGTGTTCATTTGTGCAAGTATCCTGTTTCCGGGAGTCGGACTGTTGACCTTATTCGTCATTCCAAAAAGATTGCGATTAAAGCACCATTACATTAAAAAAACAAAATGAGTAAAATTTTTTTGTTGCCTTCTGCATTTGAATTATAAAAAATTTGGCTAAAATTAAGATGAAAAAAAATCCTCCCCAAGGTAAATGCTCAAAGAGAGCTTCGGTTGATGATAAATTGGCTCGATTGCTTTTTTTAAAAACGTTCATTACATAAGTCCAATGGAACATGGGTTAAAGTAAATTCGTTCATTTAATTTTTCTGTGTGTTTTGCGCCTACATAGAAAAAGAGAATGATGTGAAAAAGCAGGTTGTTTATCTCATTTTAGAAAAAAGTTTCCTGTATTTGAATGCCATAACTCACTGAATGCTCATTCGGAGCCTGCGATCTGTCTAACGTTATTCTTTGAATAACATACAGAAAATATCTAATGAAGTATGATCTAAGAAAAAGTTTTGAAGGACATGTCGGTTTACATTAACCAGTTAAAAATGTCAACCATTTAATGTTCCAGTATAAATGTTTCAAATTTATTCCCCCACCCTCCCAACCAGTGTCAAATGAAATTTATGCTCGTTGATTTATGTGAATAAAAGACTGATGAGGTCACCACAGGGATGACTTTTAAATTAACAAGTTACTACATATTATTCTTCTGTAATCCAGATATGAAATACACATTCAAAATTTTTCAACCATGCTTTTTTCATTTTAAATGCACTTTTGGATTGATGCTTAATTTAAGCACATCATTTAAATTGAATGAAAATTATATTAGCGGCCTATTAGTGGTGACTTATTTTTCCTCATTTAAGCTCTCTTATAAATTATGCATTTGTGTAAGCAATTATCTAAAAGTTACAGCGGTAGAAAAATTATACGCAATACTTAAACTACAAAACAAATACTGTTATGAAATTTTTAACAAAAATACTAAAAAATCTAAATGGATGGAGTGAACAAAATTCAAAATATTTCTGAACAATTGACTTGATATTTATTTCCGCACTGTCTACTTGTTAATAGAATATTATTCAAAATAAGGATGCTAATGCTTTAAATAAATCGTTTGAATGTCAACGACTGAACTTAAAGTGCTGGAAAAAAGTATAGAGCCGAGATGAAAATGCAAATAAAAGTAGCAATTCCATGCTTATTTTGTTGCTTTTTTATAGACGTAAATTAGATGATAAGAAACGTTGTTTCCAGGAGCATTTAACAACGAATAAGGAATCAAATGCATTTAACAGACATTATCCCAACCTAGCCACTTGCAAGTTGGAAAAAAGTTTAGAGTCTCACGTTTAATCCCCGATAAAGGCACCCTTTTTCTCAATGACCTTTATTAATCTGTTTATCATTGATTCACTAACACTCCTGGATCAATGATACTATTTGCCAATTCTTCTTTATTACTATACTGACGTAAATTGCTGTATACATAAAGCACTAACATTCCCCAAATGTTCTCCACTGGGTTGAGATCTGGACTTCGGGATGGCCAGTCTAGAGCAATCACAGAATTAGCGTGAAACCAGTCTTTGGTTGAGGCAGAGCTGTGAATCGCAGCATTGTCCTGCTGGAAAATCCATTCATCCTCCGTTATGAGCGGACCGTATGGAAGCAGATTATCCGCCAGAATATCTTGATGTGCAATGGAATTCATCCGGTGTGATACGAATGCAATAGGTATAGTTCCGACAACAGCAAACCATCCCCAAGTCATTACTGAGCCACCTCCAAACTGTCTCTTTGAGAAGAATTCCTTTTCATTTCGAATATCATGCCAATAGTACTTGAACCCATCTGGTCCGTTCATGAGAACACACATTCTTCGACTTGTCACCATACGTAACGTATTTTTTAGCAAACGCCACACGCGCTTCACGATGAGCTGCTTTCAAGGTGGTCTTCCTTTCATTTTTGAATAATGCAGATTTGGATAAGAATGCAACAATTTCGTACGGTTCTACTAGTGCACGGAGGTCTAGTTCGGCAACAATCTGCGAAGAAGAGGTGCTGGTGACGAACAAGGCTTCTTATTCTTGATGACTGGCGAGCGGAAAGTGCACTTGGCCTGCCAGATCTGGGTGCCATTCCATGTGTATCTGGATTTTGCTTGCTTTATTAGAAATTCTAGCGTCGACTACTAAGGTCATTTTGCGCCTTTTACACAAGTTATATCTGTACGCAGCCCGGGACAAACACAAACATCCATGCCCACGGCGGGATTCGAACCCACGATCAGGCAAACTCGAGAACTAGAAAGCCTACGCCCTAGCCCTCTCGGCCACCTGGCCGGCTTATCTGGATTTTGGAGAAATTTGTTAACAGCTGACTTGGAACGTCCAATTTCTTTCGCAATTTCAGATCCAGTCTTTCCGCATCCCTTAAGAGCAACAATTTGTCCTCTTTCATACTTTGAAAGATGTTGCCCTTTTGGCATCTTGTATATTGGTGTTATATTGCACATACAGTGTGGTATATGCTCTCATATGACGTTGCTGTATGCTTTCATCACCTTGAATAATCCTTTCAACTAATAAAGTATGCAAGAAAGTAGACGACTCTAAATTTTTTTTCCACCTTGCAAGAGGGTAGGTTGGCATAAAGGCTGTTAATTTGAATTTGATTCCTTATTCGTTGTTAAATGCTCCTGGAAACAACGGTTTGTATCATCTAATACACGTCTATAAAAAAGCAACAAAATCAGCATAGATTTGTTACGTTTATTTGAATTTTCATCCCGGCTCTATACTTTTTTCCAGCACCTTATTTATTTTCGAAGTACATAATAACAAATACTTATAAATACAAGAAGTTTTTCAAACACTGATTTTCATTTTAAATATGTATTCGAGATTCGCAAACCAATTTTATGGCGCACTTAACGGTCTTTCCTAGCGTTCCTGTTAATGTTTCTATTATAACAAGAACAACAGGAAACCACTATTCCACATCAGATGTTTATTAACATCTGATGTGGAATAGTGGTTTCCTGTTGTTCTTGTTAATCTGTGTCCACAGTTTCTGGCTTCATCTCCTTTCTATTATAACTTTATTGAACTTTATAATTTTATGGCAACTTCACTTATCATGTACTTTTTTCTATATCTGCATATGTCATGAATTTTTATTCTTGTAAGATTTGTGATGACGATTTTTTCAATGCCATTAAACTCATGTATGAATATAAGACGAACTTTTCAATATTATTTTTGTGCTGTTAATTATTCTTTAAAAACATTGACATTACCTTCGAGCAATGTCTGAATCTTGAGAAGCTTCCTTTGCCCTAGAGGCGTAAAGAAATCCCCAGAATTCAAATTGCCTTTTTCTCAGTTTCTTGTAGGTAGTAGAAAGAACTAATTACGCAAGAGTATAAATTTAAATAACTTATATAGATTTCTATGTACACTCTGCGTTAGTAAAAAGATTAAGATTCTTTAAGAAGTAATTGAAGGAATGACGCGATTATGAAAATTATCACCGACAATTCAGAAACGAGAATTTATGTTCAATTATGAATAAGTCATTATTTTCTGGCCTTGGCATCAGGAAAACTAGAAAGGTGGTACTCCTTTAATCTTTTTTCATTGTTGTTTTTTTTAAATCTTTTAAGCGACGGATAATTATTATTGTGACATGGCCCTGAGCACCCATAACATGGGTAACTAATTTTCGGAAGTATTTCTACTCCCATTTCGCCGACTTAAAACCACCCATTGATGATGAAATTAAAATATAAAATAAACACATATGTGTGCTTAAAAATAATAAATCTTACTTCATTCTTTTTTCACGTGAAAATATCAAAGTACAGGGTTAGCGGAAATACGTTTCCCACTTCAGAGAGCTCTGGAGTGCATACTTACTACTCCAAATGAGACAAAATTTACACTAGAGACAATTCAAATAATGCACTTGTCATTTATGAAATAAAAAAAAGTATAAAAATTCGGCGATAGGATGCGCTGGAGCATACACATAAATACTGAATATGCTTACACATATACATGTTTAATAAGTAGCACAAAAATTGCTCAATATGTCTCCCTTCATTTTGATGCAGGTCTTCTACGGCAGACGATGTCCTTCACCAAAGTCGTTTTGTTTCACTTATTTCAAATGGTGTTTCACTTGTTTCACGTGGTGTTTCATTTGTTTCACGTGGTGTTTCACTTGTTCAATATCCTAACAATAATAATTATGAATGTCCGTAACCATCAAAGAGGAGAAATAACCACTTGCGATTTGAGGATGGACGAGAGCGAAGCGGCGCTGTTTATAATGCAAAGACATTGTAGGCGGAGCATTTTCAGCCAAAAGGTAAGTAAAAGTTCTTATGTCCCACTAATTACACTGGTCGGCATCAAAATATGAGCAAAACAATGTATATGTGGAATTGATACATATCGACGCACTAAATCCAAATATGTAATCAGAATTCATCTAGCACGTCTAGTTTTGATGCTATAAGCAATTTTTGTTTTCATTACAATTGTTTACATTTCGATACTGGCAGCGGTATTTGTGAACGCTGGTGATACGAATTTCGCTGTGCTCTGTATTTATCTTTGTGTAAGAAAGAGACAGCAATCTATTGTTTACCACAGACTTAACTGACATACAACGAAATTGGCCCTTAAGATCACATGCCATTCCGGGAAGCAAAAACATCGCAAATGAGCCTTTGGTTGACAAGCCAAAAAATATTTTTGCCGCCACTACAGATCAAATTAGGCTGAATAAAAAATTTGGTAAAAGCTATGGACAGAGATGGAGAGGCGTTTAAACACCTGAAAAGTAAATTTTCACGCATAAGTGAGGCCAAGTTGAAGGAAGGCATATTTGTTGGTCCCCAAATCAGAGAAACCTTTAAAGACCAATTGTTCAAATCTAAGTTGGTCAATAAAGAAAAAAGAACATTTGAAAACATATGTCATAATTTTCTTGGAAATATAAGGGCTGCAAATTACAAAGAACTGGTACAAGAACTTCTTTCTTCATATCAAGAACTCGGATGCAACATGTCATTAAAAATACACTTCTTACATTTGCATTTAGATTTTCTCCCAGAAAATCTTGGTGCCGTGTCTGATGAGCATAGTGAGAGGTTTCACCAAGAAATTGCGCACATGGAAAAAAGATATAACGGCAAGTGGTCCCCAGCAATATTAGCTGATTTCTGCTGGGAAATCAATCGTGAAACAACAGATAAAACTTATAAAAGAAAGCGATCTACCAAATAGTTATTTTTTTATGTTATACTAGTCATACGACGGCGGTGCCACAACAGGTGAAGCTGTAAATTAAATTTTAATTATAAAATTTCGCCTGTGATAGGACCGTGATAATTGACAGGACCGCCAATAGTAAATAAGTCCCTGCCAGTATAAAAGCGAGGCTGAAAATATTTCCTTACTTATAAGGGAACATGTATTTCACAGACTCCCACCAAATTGAAATATGTTTCTCATCTAAAGCTACTATTAATACTTACAAAATAAGAAAATGCTAAATCTTGTTTTTTTCAAAATAGATCGAGAAAACGAAGAAATTTCAGGATATATAGCCATACAAAGATTCCATTGTTAAAGCGATGTGTATGTGCATTATTGCGCACTCAACTTCTTTCTTCACTACTCAACAATACGCACGAATCCACTTCACCTGAAAGCATAATCATAGAAGGGAAGTAGAGAAACTTCCTTATGCTTTTACATTGACATAGCAGAAAATAATTTTTTATTACTGAAGATTTAATGCTTATCTGAAACCAATTCTTGTTTACATTTCTTTATTAGAGTTAAAAGTAAACAAAAAAATTTAGTTTACAATTTTTGATGAGATATTTGTAGAAAAAATTGCTACCGAACATTAAAGTGTGCAGTCATTCGAAATTGTCTCCGCGGGAGTTTTGTGAAACTGTGGCGCTGCTGCAGATTTGGCTCCAATCGCAGGAATTGTTTTGCAGTTTGGGTCGTTTATTTAATTTCATTTAAAAGATATTGTAGAACAAATATTATTTATTTTTTCTTTGTTATGTAGTTAAATAAATTGTTAATGAAAGTAAGTATATTTAAAAAATAAATTGAATAAAAAAATCAAATGGATGCATAATCATGGTACTCTCATATCATGATTATGGTACACAAAATGTTTCTTTAAATTTATAATTAATTTATTAAAAAGAAGTGAACACAGCGTGGTAAGAATCTGTAAAAAAAAACTGACGTTTTGGCTAGAGTGAAAGTGATAATAGGGGCTTAGAAGATGTCTTATATACAGGGGCCTTTAGAGGGGGAACAGGGAAGAAAATGTAAGGAGAGAAAGCCAAAGACACTGAAAGAAGCTGTAGAAAGCCCTTAACAAATTAGAGAATAGTTGGAGGGAGAGGGGAGTGGGGGAAAGGTAATGAAAGAATGGTGCCTTTGCGAACGTTAAGTCATTCTAGGGAATTGAATTTCATGAGAAAAGGACTCTAATTGCTTTCTTTCTTTTTTGTTATGGAAGTTGTTATGAAGAATATAAAGAATAACGTCCTGTATAAAGTAGTGGCCACGAGAATTTAAGTGTTTAGCGAATGTATTTTGTTCACCCTGTATTTTGTATTATATCCAGACTAGTTTTTATTTTATGGCAAGAGAATTGAGGAGAGATGTTCGTAATGCAGAGAAAAGTAAAACACATAAAAAATTTACAAAATTGCTCTCTTAATATTTGAACTCTTTCTCTGGTTTTACATGAACTGTTATTTATTTTTTAAGAGTATAATTCTCTTTTAAATCATTAATAATAAAAGGCAATAAAGTTTAATAAATGCACAATTGAAATTTTATTTTTGATATGTTGTCATTCATTTTAGATTTTATCATTTTGTAAATAAAAGTTAACAGGAAAATAAGCTTGGAGCCAAAACAGCAGTGGCGCCATCATGCGGTGGAACATAGGGAACTACGGAGTTTCACTACTTCCCTTCTATGATTATGCTGAAAGCAACGCTATCGCTTCCAAGGTAAGCGTACACGCAAAAAAAGTGCTCGTAAAACTACGTGTATGTCCCTTGTTAGTTTACAAACCTGTTTAACCGTTAAGATCGCGGGGCAGCGCTCGAGATTTTCCGCCATCAGGCGCATGTCCTCAATGGTAATAACCAAGCGGCTCGAACCCAGATGCTCTATGTTGTCTAGCCACCTAGTTCTAGGCCGACTCCTTGGTCTCTTATGTGATCACCGACTTGGAAAATAGCAACTGTCTAGGAAGACAGTTTGCGGCATCCGTACTTGCGGCCATACCGAAGCAACTGAGCCCTCTCAATGTGGAGAAGTAGCGGCGCAACACTTAAAGGCTGCCTTATAGTGATGCTGAGCACTCTATCTAGTAGGAAGCACCTGCCAAACCTCCCAGGATAACATTTCGGCATTCTTTCCGTCATTACCCATAATTCATGACCATAGATGAGAATGAAGACAAATATGGATTTGAAAACAGACAGACTGGCTTTATTTCCTAGCTAAAGTTTGTTACAGCGGATCACCACAATTCGCATCAGACACAGCTTACTTTGGATTTTATTCGAAAGCCCGGCGTACGACGGTTACCGCAGCAGTAGAAATTATAAGTTCGATTTAATTTTAAAAATATTTGATCTGTGAGAGAACTATGATAATTGACAGGGCTGCGATAATTCACAGTTTTTCCAATAGTAAAAAAGTCGCTGTCAATATGAGAGCGCTACTAACACAACGTGTCCTGTTACAATGTGACAAAGTCACTACTGTCAATTTGATAGTTATAACAGTAGGGGGAGGCCGTGGCCTGGTGGGCTTTCACTGAAACAACTTCTGTGAAGTTAAGCAACATCAGGCACGGCTAGTCACGATCTACACCCCCCCGGCTGCTGTGACCATCATACAGCAGTCGTTAATCCAGGTCCATCCAGGGACCCAACTCGTCGGCCTCAGGGCATACAGGCCCTAGATGGACGTATTGGATTACCAGTAATCTTCTATATATATAACTAGAAGAGGTACCCGGCGCTGCCCGGGATAATTACACTTGCACAAACTTTTCCTTTCATTGTTAGTCATGAGATATATATTGTTTGTGAATTGCGTGCTGATACCATTGTTGATACCTATTGTTGTACCAACTTTGCCTTGCATTGTTGGTCATGAGATATTTCTCATTAATATGCCTTGCCATAACCATGAATATCGATTTTTTATCGATATTTATTATTTTTCCGAAATCTGAGGTAGACAGTGACCTTCCTCATGCTTTGAAGGTCATGTATGCGAAATTTTATCAAGATCGGAATAAAACTGTAGATTTGTATAAAAAACATACAGACAAACAGACCCACAGACCCACAAACATCCTTCTTTATATATATACTAGAAGAGGTACCCGGCGTTGCCCGGGATAATTCCACTTGGATGTAAACAGAACAATCTCAAAAAATTAAATTAAATTTTGCAATATCTTAAAAATAAAC
>JAHWFO010036886.1:5811795-5829029 GCA_023313115.1 Rhysida immarginata
CACAAAGTGATGAATGGCCAAGTTTTGCTTCAACACATCGAGAGAAGAGTGGAAATTGCAACAACACTAAGTATACATATGAGGTAAGATTACGTGAGTAAGAAATTATTTAGACTAGCAGTGGCATCCTTGGAGAGGTCTAGCCATTGTGAGCCTTTAAAAAGATTTTTTCGCATTTTCATTAAGAATTTTTACTGTATTAATTCTAAGCATTTTCATGTGTTTATTTTTAAGATATTGCAAAATTTAAGTTAATTTTTTGAGATTGTTCTGTTTACATCCAAGTGTAATTGTCCCGGGCAACGCCGGGTACCTTTGCTAGTATTTAATAAAACTCTCGCTGTCTAACTGTCTTATTTTTATGACTTTTCCATTTTATTAATTTATTCAACTGAAAAATTATTACTTTGCACATTTAACGAATATTATAAATTGTAAAAACTAATGTTACCTACTTGTGACTTGAATTGTTATTAAATTTCAAAATTTTATTTGAATGTTATTATTTTTTATTAAAATTAACAAATAAGAATCGTATACCTGTAATGAATTTCGCAATTTAGAATAGTTAAATTACTTATTTACGAATTAATTTGATTTATTTATTCATTTTGTGTGCTATTTTTAAATGCCAATAGATGTATATAGTTAAATTTATGACGACAATATATTTTTAAACCGTAGCCCACGAAAGATATAAGATTTTTTAATAGACTTTTTCGTCGGCTGCGATTTTTGGATATTAACAATCAGTGTTTTTTCATTTGTTGGAAACAATGAAGGTTGTATTGTTGCTCGTCACTATGGAAACGGGCATGGAGCAGGAGGATTTTGCATTTTATATATAAGATTAGTATTTTAAGATTTTAATTTATATCATAGAAGTCATTCATGCGTAAGAGTTTTGTACTTTTTTCATAATAAATACGTAGTTAATAAGTCAATATTAGTATTTTATTTAAATGAGAATTTCTGGGAAACTAGATGTAAACAGCTTTGGATTCAGCACACTAACGTCAATTAAAAACACATGACAAAGTTCTTGCTCCCGACTATTTTTTTGCCGACCAGTGTTATCATACGCACTCATGGTAAGCCTCTTAAAGAAATTCTGGACGAGATTAAGAAGCATGTACCACTAGAAAAAATCATAATGCATACAGGTAGAGCAGAGATAGTAAAAGTGAAATGTCTAGACGAAGTTATTTATAAGAAACTCGTCGCTGGTATCAAAGCTGACGAAGTTTTGAAAATTCAGTACCATCAACTGAAGTCCGAGAAGGTGTTGAAGTTCGTTATTCGAAATTATTGATGTTACGTACGATCTACATGAAGAAGACCTTCAAGAAGACCTAAGAAGAGCTAACTACTTCCTAGAAAAGGAATCCGACTTAGGAAAGTCAAAGGATCAATAGATATGCTTATGGTTTTGGTTCTGCTCCCCAATGGCGAAGTGCTACAACTGCCTGCACTTCGGACACGTATCCATGGGCTGCACGGGAGACCCCCGTTGCAACAAATGCGCAGAGGCACACCAGTCAAGAGACTGCCCCAAGATTAAAGGACAAGACCCCCCGAAATGCATAAGATGTGGAGGACAGCACACTTCAAACTATACGAAATGTCCAAAATACCCTCAGGTTAAAAGGATGCATCGTTCAAAGGTGACCGCGGACAAATCCTTTGCAGCTATAGTGTCTAATTCGGGGGAAAACGGTCTCCACATTAACGACCTACAAGGTATGTATAAACAAATTGGACGAAAATGTCATTTGTTTACAAATCTAGGCAAACGTTACCCACACCACGTTACGACCAACTAATTTCATCATGGCTACACAACATTATGCTGAGATCAACAAAAGTGAACTTCGGTGCGTGATATGGAACGCTACGGGGGTTCTCCGAAAGCGTATAGAGATTCACAACTTTCTGTTGAAGCAGGAAATCGACGTTGCTTTCCTCTTTGAAACACACCTCAAGCCAAGCCGAGATTTCAAGATACCTGGTTATTGTGTGTACCGTAACGATCGTATGACTCGAAACACTACAAGATGTACTTCTGGTGGTGCTGCGATCATCATCAAGAAGGGAATTAAACATCAAGAATTGGTCTCCAAATCTTACGCATGTATGGAATCGGCGTCCATCATCATCAGTAACGTCTCCCTTGGTGGAGTGAAGTTCGTGGCGCTCTACAATTCACCTAAACATACTCTCGACGTTAGCGATATCGATGAACTCTTTGATAGTGACATTCCAGTTATACTGGCTGGTGACCTTAATGCCAAACATCCAAGCTGGAACTCCAGAACACGGAACCGCAATGGTATATACAAAGTAAGGATGACATCATTGCTGCAGGGCCAATGGAGGACACTTACTACTGTGACCATTCGCCTAGAAGTGACGTGTTGGATATCTCACTGATGAAGGGTTTCTTCAAGCAATACAACATCTTCACGATTGCTGACCTTTCTTTTGACCACAAGCCTGTGGCGTTAAACTTTGACAATGTCAGCATCAATTTCAGAGAAGAATTCAAACATCAGCAAGATTGGAAGCTCTTCAAAGAAATCCTCAAGGACGATGATTGCCAACTCGATAAGGAAACTATACGGATGACATCGATCAAGGTGTTGAAGTCATCACCAAGCGAATAAATAGTGCCACTGAGGCTAGTGAGTATCCATTGGAAAATAACTCTCCTCATCGAATTGTGCTTACTCCAGGAATCCAACGCATGATTGCAGAAAGAAACAAGACCCGTAGGCTTTGGCAACGTTATCGTGTACCTTGGCTAAAAACTAAATATAACAGTTTAGTACGAAGAGTCCAGGAAGATATAAAAGAGTTACGCGACGCCTCGTGGAATGACAAGCTGAAAAGCTTGTCGGCTCGCGACACTTCCATTTGAAGCATGGTTAGAGCTCTGCAGAAGAAAAATGATACGCTTCCTCCACTTTGCACCCCTCAAGGTAATTACGTCCAAACTAATCAGGATAAAGCACAAATAATTGCAGATTCCGTAGAGATGCAGTTTGTTACTCCTGATAAAAATAATCCCGTGAGTCAACTAATGTCCCAGAGTGTGGAAGATCGTCTTATCAAACTTGATGAAGTTCCGCAACTTACATCGAAGACTAACACCGAGACTGGCGAGATAGCTTCCATCATCAGAAATCTCAAACTGAGGAAGGCTCCAGGAAGAGACAAGGTAAGTAATTACTTCCTAAGGAATCTGCCGAACATTATTATTGACATCTCGAATATCATAAGCGATTGCTGGAAGTTTTCCTACTTCCCAACTCCTTGGAAGCAATCTATTGTGTTAAGCATCCCCAAGCAAGGGCAAATTCCTGCAATTCCTGCGAGCTACCGATCTATCAGTCTACTCCCGTCGATATCCAAAGTTTTGGAGAAAACGATCCTCACCAGGTTCACGGACCACTGTCTCACCAGTGATCTACTTCGGAAAGAGCAGTTCGGCTTTCGTGCCGCCCATTCGTGTCAGATGCAGAGATGGAGGCTTGTTGAAGATCTAAGCATCCCACTGAACCTTTCAAAAACTATGGCATGGTTTCTCTTGATGTCGGTAAGGCTTTCGATCAGGTGTGGCAAGAGCTAATCTACAAGATGATTAGAGACGAGTTTCCTCCTGATTTGATTTTGCTGGTGAAATCCTTTCTTAGCGACAGGTTCTATCAAGCTAAAGTTTGCAAAATCTTCTCCACTCCAATTAAATTAACCATTAAATGAATTAAATTATCATTAACCATAGAATTACAGCAACGACAGATATTATTATTTAATATATATTTTATTAAATCGATGGATTGTGGAGTTGCCGTAAGATCATACATTGTTACATCATCATCAGTCGACCATTGTTAATCCTATTTCTATCATTAATTAGAGCGAAGCGTTAGCGAAGCTCTGTTATCAGGCGAAAATCAAAATTCTTTGTGCGCATAAAACTTTTGAACCAGAGAACATAGACAAATGAAATTTTGCACACAGCTGGACATGACCATCCTGATGGTCACTAAATAAAAATTTTAAAAATCGGTTCAGCCATCGAGGAATAATCACCATTTAGCTGTTCCCATTGAAATGCATTGAAAAAAATGTAAACAAACAATTGCACGCGCTGATAGATTTTTCAACATAGAAAATATGGCGAAGCCCTTCGCAAATTTTTTTCTGCACCATCGATTTTTGAGACCATTTTATCGAGTTCTTAGAACTTTTATCACCTGTTTTTTTAGAGCGAAGCTCTGTTAACAGTCGCCAAGTGTAATTCGATGACCGCATAAAACTTTTGACACGTAATAGTCATAACAATGAAAATTTGCACGTGCATGCGCATGACCAGGGTGATGGTCAAGAAAAAAAATTTTTCAAATCCGACCTACCATCGAGGAATAATCACCCTTCAATTGTTCCCATAGGAATGCATTGAGAAAAACGTAAACAAACATTGCACGTGCAAATAGAATTTTTGACATACAAAATACAGCGAAGCCCTTCGCAAATTTTGCTCTGCACATTCGATTTTTAAGGCCAAATTTCGAAGTTCACAGCGTAATCACAATATCTTTTTGGTGTGGTTGTCGACATTGTCTACTCGCCAACTGAAACTCGCAACCACTTGAATGAACTGCCGATGTGCATTCTCGTCAAATTCGCAACCTATACTGGACCAACATTAACCAATGAAGCAGTTCCCATTTTACCGATCGCCGTTGGCTTCAAAAAAGGAGGAGTATCTTGTACGCGTAAGCAATTTCCGCTTAAGTTAGCCTATGCAATCACCAGACACAAAGCACAAGGAATCACTGTTGATAAAGCAGTCATAGACATTGGTGATTCAGAATTTGGACTTGGCTTATCGTATGTGGCATTTTCACGAGTGAAGACCATCAACGGTTTATTGATCGAACCGGCATTTGCAAAGCCGCGGTTGATTAATATCAACAACCATGCATCGTGGAAGGTTAGGCGTGAAGAACTTGCCAAATTACGCAGTTTAAAATGAAATTGTTTCAACAATAAAAATTAATATCAATTTAAAGAATTTAGTTAGTCATTTTCTTAACAATCAACAACGGTTCGCTCTAAATTATTGGTCAAGAAAGCGATTCGCGAGTCGCAGTCCGCCCTAGTATTTGAAATATCCCAAGTGACGTTTCAACAATGCCAAGTGACGTAGTGCCAAGGCTTTGTATAGATCGCGTCGGCTTCGCCACAGGCCAACGCCTCCTATAGATAAGGCCTGAGCGCGAAAACGTCATACATTGTTATATCATCATCGAAGATATGTTTAATTGTATTTCTACCAATAATAAGCCCTGAATTATGTCTTCGCCGAGGCTAACGAAAAATACGGGCTCCGGCACTGAAAAGTCACCTGACCAAGAAAGGTCTAGCAACAATATAACCTTCATTGTTTCCAACAAAGGAAAAAACACTAATTGTTAAATACAAGATGGAAACAATGAAAGTTACATTGTTTATAGACCTATCTTGGTCAGGTGACTTTTCAGTACCGGAGCTTGTCTTTCGCATGGTGATGTAACAATGTGTGACGTTTTCGCGCTCAGGCAACGCCACCTAGACAGAAGGCCTGCGCACAGAAACTGTATACATTGTTACATCATCATCAAACGGCCATATTTAGGGCTTATTATTGGTAGAAATCACGGTCTATAGATATTCATGGTCATCGAGCTCCATTGTTAAAATGAAGCTAAAGTTTCTAGCTCACAATAGGGCGGGAACTCTATTGAAAAGTGGCGCTGCATGTACAATCGGCCCAAAAACGCCTGCACCGCCGCCCTATCGACAGACAGAAAGTTTACTTTCATTTTCAGTTTCAATGAAAAACCTCTATCGCAGGTCATGGTCGCCCCTGATGCGATCTATGCGGCACCTGGCGCGATCTGTTTTCCTTAGCTTCTCGAAACAATGGAAAATGGCCGATGACCATGAATATCTATAGACCGTGGTAGAAATACGTTTAACAATAGCCGCTTTTGAGTGATGTAATAATGTATGACGTTTCTGTGCGCTCGCCTTCTGTCTAGGTGGTGTTGGCTCAGGCCTTATCTTTAGGAGGCGTTGCAGAGGCCCGACGAGATTTACAGGGCCTATTAATCTCGTCGGTCTCTGCTTACCAAAGTTGATGTCACACGCAGCTAACGTTTTTGAATGGAGGGGCCCCCATTTCGCTTATTTGTTGCCTCTTTCTTAAAAAGTTTGTAACTTTTTTCCATAAAAACTTATTGTTTTTATATTACATTCTTTCTGATTCTTTATTATCTCAATAGCGATATTTATGGTGTCATTTGCTCTTTAACCTCCCTCTCTGATTGTTTCCAACAGTGAAAGTTACATTGTTTCTTTGGACAAAGATGGTCAGGTGACTTTTCAGTGACGTTAAAAACAAACTGAATAAGCATCCATTTCATTAACCAAATTTGGGTTTTTTTATTCGCTCTTTAACTTCCTTTTAAAATAAAAGGTTTTATGCAAAAAAAATTTAAAGCGTTATGTATTTTTTTTTTATCTTGTTTGCATTAGATTTTGTTTATCCCATTTGGTAAAAAAGGGAGGTTAAACAGCGCCATGGCAAAATTGAGAAATGCCAAAAGCAACAATGAAAATTATTCAGTAAAACCACGGTCTTTTAATCCTCAGGTCTGTGCACATGCGCAAAAATTCCGTTGTTGTTGTTGTCAAAATTGAATTGCTGTATTTATGGAAGAAAGACTTTTAGTCCCCCTCTATTGCATGAATTTGGCTACATCTCAAACTTAACAATACAGTTTAACGATCGTACCAGGGAATAGGGAGAACCAAACTGCCAGCTAATTAAATTTTAAGTAATAAAATTTATGTGTCATCATTTGTAAGAAACGTTAATATTGTATTATACAGGGTGAGACAAAAATCTGTTACCCCTTTCCTATCTTGGTTACCAATATAGGAAAGGGAATGAATTAGAAACTTGAGGGTGCTCTATTTAATGAAAAGCACCTTTCATCATCTCAAATATGCAAATTAGGACACATCCAAATTCTATCTCGAAAACCGTAAAAGATACACAAAAAATTCCAATTGCACATTTGTTCAACAGCAAATTCCAAACAAAACAAAAAAAAAGTTCACCAAAATCCGATGAGCGGATCACCCTCAATCCTCATTGCAAGCTCTGCAACATTCAAACCAGGGAAGAACGTTATTGGGAAGCGAACCTCTAACTGTTCCAATGCTAAATGTTTGGTGCCAAAACAGCGCCAGCAGTCGGCAGCGGATGAGGCGCTATGGGTATTAGCTTCCGCTATTGTACAAGCGCGACAACCTCCCCATGAACGTTCAAGAGTGAGCTGTTCTGTTCAACTATCTGTTCAACCCCCTGTTGTGATCTTAATCCCATTTTACAGTATTTCTTTTAATGCTTCCGATAATTTAGTTAATATTAATACTGTTTGAATGCACAGTTTTCTGTAATGATGTGAAAAGTCTTGCCAACTTCTACCTTTGATTCCCTGAAGGCGTGAAGCCCCTTACATGACAGAAACGCCCATTGAACATGAACTCCTACTGGCTCTCTGCGCTTAGCCTCTGAAGAACAACCAACCAGTTGCACGCCGTGCATTCATAGCATTTTTCGTATCTTTAATACAATTACAAAGAAATTTAATTTAATAACTTTTTATGACATTTGATACAAATAAAATTATGAGACATTATATTTTTAAGAACAAATATGTAATTAAATTATATTTTTGTTTCAAATAAGTATAAAATAATGGTGCGTTTAAAATTGCTTAAAATGTATATATTTTTGATAAAAATGATTTAAAAATTTTTCAGTATACATGTGTATTAAAAACTAATTTCTAGAAATAATTATATAATTTCTTTGTTATTGTGTTAATGATACGAAAATACGATATGAATGCACGACGTGAAAACTGAAATTATTTAAACCTTTTGTTTTGATTGGTCCCCAATTCACTGGGCCAAGTGAAAGTCACTGAGCATGCTATTGCTTTCGATTTCAGTTTTAGCCATTTCGCCTCATTCGCTTGGTGCGCTGGTTGTTTTCGGACATCAAAAATCAGCGGGAGCTTCGCTCCCCATTAACTTTATTTCGCTCCCCATTAACTTTAATACCTTGATTCCTGTCAAGATTGAGGCACGGGATGAGTGGCCATAGGAGGAAACAAGAGCAACAGAGTCCAACAACTCTGGGAAGTAACCACCGAGTGTTTTTTTTTCTTTTGAATACCATTTGCCAAGCATGCAAATTATTTCATGCACCATCCTTATCTTGTTCTGGCAAGTTCCATAATTTACCATAAAGTCACTAGTTTCCTGTGCATCTGGTATAAAAAGGCATGTTGAAGCTGAAAAAAAATCAGACCAAAGCAAGATGCCACAGTACACTAACCAGGAAATGATCAACATGGTCCTCTGCTTTGGTGAGGCAAGGTAAAATTATAATGCAACAACCAGGCTGTATCAAGAAAGATACCCCAACCAACGCCAACCATCGCGTCAAGCAATCAGACAAATTGTACGAGGGTTGGGGCATAAGTCATGGCAACTATTTTTTTGCTTGTAGATATGTGAACGGATCAGAAACGTATATGTGTCGTGTGGAACTTCTGCAGGCGTAGTGTGTATGCAGAACAACAGATGGCTCTGTGATAGCTGTTAGTAGCGCAGCGAGGGCTGTGAAATCAGTCAGTTGGTGAGTGTCGTGCGAAATGGAAGTAACCCGTGTTGAGCAGCGCGCTTACATCAAAATAGCCGTTCTCCGAGGGAGAAATGCGATGGAATGTCACAGTGAATTAGTGGAAGCCCTTGGGAATAATGCCCTACCATACCGTACAGTAGCACGGTGGGTAGGAAAGTTTCAGCAAGGACGTGTGTCAACCAGTGATGAGCAACCGTGAAGGCCATATTGCCCTGTATACTACCGTAATAAATTAGTGTGTTACGATATTTCAGTGCTATTCATTGTCCACACATGTAGTTAACACCTTGTCCTTTCGTCTGTATATGTCACATTTTCCAACCGGACTGGTATCTTCATGAAAAAAAAATAGTTGCCATGACTTTTGCCCCAACCCTCGTATTACGATTTCTGGATATAGGAACTGTCCAACAGCGCCAGCGTCAAGATCGATCAAGGACACGCACTACTGAGGAAACCACAGTAGCAGTCTTGGCTTCCGTTGCTGCAAATCCTCACACCAACAGCAGAGCAATTGTCGCAGTAGCTGCCTGTTCCCAAAAGTAGTCATTCGGATTCTACATGCAAATCGTTTCCACCCGTATTATGTACATGGCTACCAGGTGCTATCGACAGCCGATTACATCACTCGCACCACGTTCTGCAACTGGTGTCGCTGATCCAAATTTCGCGAATGAGGTGTTGTGTACAGATGAAGCCCAGTTTTCCCGGGATGGAGTCGTCAACAAGCACATCTTCATTGCTGGGCTGAAGAAAATTCTTGATGGCTACGAGAAGCAACACATCAAGTGAAATGTGTGGTGTGGGCTGTACAATGGCTCCATTTTGGGACCATACTTTTACGAGGGAAATCTTACAGCAGAACGCTACCGGCATGAGATCCTCAGTGGCATAGTGGCAGGTTTTGTTGAAGCTCTGCCACTAGCCCCTTATCAGCACATATGGTACCAGGTTGACGGCGCTTCAGCACCTTTTGGATTACATGCACTTGAACATCTATCTGAGATGTTTCGTGAACATATAACTCAGATGTTTAGAGATCGATTAGGGCCAGTTCAGTGTCCGCCATGCTCACCTGATCTGAAGCCACTTGATTTTTTTCTTGTGGGGCTACATCAAGGACAAAGCTTATTCCACACAGCCCACCTCGCAAGAGGATCTGCAACAACGAATTCAGGAAGCACGCAGTGCAATAACACCGGCCACATTTGTTGATATGATGGCATCGTTGAAATGTGCGGAATTATGCTATGGTGCAAGTGGATATCACATTGAACACTATCTGGATTGATGGAAAGACTTAATTTGTATCAAATGACTATTTGTAAGCGACAAATAGTAGAAAAGCCATTTGTACTGTTGCAGAGGTTGCAATGAGGATTGTGGGTGATCAGCTCATCGGATTTTGGTGAACTATTTTTTGTTTTGTTTGGAAATTTCTGTTGAACAAATGTGCAATTGGATTTTTTTTGTATTTTTCTTACGGTTTTTGGGACAGAATTTGGATGTGTCGTAATTTGCATATTTGAGATGATGAAATGTGCTTTATCAGATAGAGCACCCTCAAGTTCCTATTCATTCCCTGTATTGGAATTTGCGTAACTACATTGGTATCCAAGATAGGAAGGAGGTAACAGACTTTTGACTCACCTTGTATGTTATAGAAATAATTTAAGTAATAATACCGTTCAACAGGCACTTCTTTTCTTCCATTAACTATAGCACCTCTTGATTTCAATCTTTCATGCACAGACATCTGTATCACGAAAATATACATTAAGGTATTAGAAATCAAACTAACATAGCCCACAAAAAGATTATGATTTCTATTAGAATAGGCAGAAGCATGTCTTGGGTTTTCGTTGATTTGACTCATACATTTTCTTGCAAAATATAAGCTAGTTTGTCTTTTATTTTGCATATTGACATCGTCATCGATACATAATAGAGCAATTACGTACTTTTTAGCTGCTGAAAAATCCTGAATAAAAAAGCTTGATACGTTAGAAAAAATGCTACTACTATCCAATGCTAGTTTTAACAACCTGGCTACCGAAAAGGTTTCAATCATAGATTAAAAAATACACAGATATTTCAGTTGGCCGAAATGTGGAAACCGGATTATGTCATCTCGATTGTAGCGCCTTTAGCGAAAGGAAGGACACGCTCGTGGGATTCCCTTAGAGATTCACTGGAAGCTATGACTGAGTGCCGATTAAGTATTGTTTTTCAGTGTAATTTACAAAGCTGTAGCTTGAAAAATGTCTGAAGAAGAAGGGGAAAAAATGCTATTCTCAGCATTTCTTCAAAATGTCGATTTTAAATGGTTTGTTGGATGTAAAGAAACACTTCATTCTACGCTTATACCCTTTGCGAGGTGTCGAATTTTTTCAGCAATAAAAACTACAATTTTTTTGTTTTTTTTATTTTTAATAGCAACAATAAGCTATAAGGGCTTCTCTTGATGTTGCCATCTAAAAACTCATGAAAATATAGTTTCAATATAGAAATAATCATAACAAAGCTAATATACAGGGTCTTTATAATTAAAGTTCCATTTTGACAGGGCCATAAAAAAAACTACTGGACCAAAAGCTATAATACTTGGTAATATTATAGAAGAGGGCATGGGAAGTTCATACCCACCAAAAAAAAAAATTAGTTCAAAAGGTCACCACCAGCATGGAATGGCACTCTATGCAATATTCGTATACGAAATTAGACACGAAGACACAGGTTAACAAGTCTTTAATCGCTACTAAAATTAGTTACTTGTTGAATGTGGCCTCCACCATTTACTAAAAGCAAGTTACATCGGATTAGTGTGTCTAATTTCGTATACGAATATTGCATAGAGCGCCATTCCATGCTGGTGGTGACCTTTTGAACTAATTTTTTTTTGATGGGTATGAATTTCCCATGCCCTCTTGTATAATATTACCAAGTATTATAGCTTTTGGTCCAGTAGTTTTTTTATGGCCATGTCAAAATAGAACTTTAATTATAAAGACCCTGTAGAATTAATCATACCATATCATAGAAATGTATTATAAAATTAATAATATATATATTTTATAAAAAAATTTTTCTTATAACGTATAATAAAACTTCAATGTTTTGAAAAAGAAAAAAAATCGCAATTCCATTATAAATTCAATCAATGGAATTCAACATAAATATTAGTTTCTTCATAAAACGATTGTGGCCAATGACATTTCTTAAATCAATAGCAAGATTATTAAAATAACATGTAGCTAAAAAGTAAAAGGATCTTTTCATCACTTGCTTTTTACAAAAATGTATTTCTAACATGTTTCCGTTGCGTGTTTTTTTTTTTTAATTAAAAAGTCATTTGATCTATTTATAATAAAATAATTTAAGAGCCACATCAAATGATAATAATATAATTTCCAAGTATTAAGATTAACAATAAAAATGAGAATATTAATATAAAAAATTAACAAGAAAAACCGCAAGCTTCCTGGCAAGCTTATAAAAATGCAACATATGTAACAGTGATTAAAGTTAAGAGAGTTAATGTAAGTTTAGCTTAAAATCTATTAAATTTAAAGTTTATGTATATGTAAGTGCTGTTTATTGTTAATTTAAGTTAATTTGACATTTAATACAAATTTAGTTGGATGTTAGTGTGCAAGTTTATCTTTGTTTCCCAAATTAAAAACATCATAATAATATTTTAATAATTTTTTAATAAATATTTTGATTTAATAAAAAGTCTTATTCGCATTTTTAAAATTACTTTTTATTAATTTTTATTGCAGTTATTACTATTTTTATGCTTTTTCGAAATTAGATGCAATGCATTTAGCTGAACTATGTCCTTTCTTTCGCTAGGATCGCCACCGTCGCCTCGGTTTCCATAGGCTTGGTGTAAAGTGAAATATCTGTGTATTTCTTAAGCTGTGGTTTCAATGATGATAGCGCCATCTGAATTGAGCTTCACTTACTCTACCCTATTGTTTTATCCCAAGGTTGTTAGACAGAAGTTTTAGAAATCTCTATACCACTCTCTCTACAACCCTTTACCCTTAGCAACGCACGCACAAGCAAAATAATAAGGATAGATAACAAAGATATTTTTTCTTCATTAAGACATAATGTCTATTCCAATTACATAAATATATGAATCTCCTTTTGTTTAACATTAAGTTAATAAAATGATATAAATAAATAAATAAATAAATAAATAAATAAATAAATAAATTGTTACCAATGTAAGTTCTGATGAAAGTAGACTTGTTGAAGGATGGAAGAAATTGCTAAACAAATGTATAGATCTTGTAGAAAGGAGATTCATATATTTATGTAATTGAAATATTATCAAACCACTCCTTCTCTGATATAATAATGTCCATTCATTGATAACATGGTGTTTACAGTTGAAAAATAAAATCATGTACCGGAACATAAAATTGTATGATGATTTATCCGATCTCTGAAATCTGTCAATTTTCAAATTTTAAAAAACATTTTCATGTTAGTAATGCAACTAGATTATCTTTAACCATTACTTAGAATTTTAATTATTCAAAATAGTTTTCAACAGCGGCTTATAAAATAATGTTTAATAGAAAACTCCAAAAACTGAATATTTTTTTGAAATAAGGTGCAGTTTCAATTCACTCATATAAATATACCATTTAAAATACCAGCATGATTAGAGATCCCTAAACGATAAAAGCAAACATGGCAATGGAGGATTCTCGTGAAAAATAATAGCCAGTCATTAAAAATACGACTTTTTGTGCGAAAAACTTTTCGCACGGGTTCTGTTAGTACATTAATAAGGTGCGTCCCAAAAGTATAGGAAATACAGTTATTCTTTAATATCTCAAAAAAAAAAAACCAAGTGAAACAAACAGAAATAAATTTGGTAAATAAAACATCCTTATGAAAAATAGTATAAACAAAGTAGATAAGGACAGAACAAACCATTGTTTATGGAATTTGAAAAAAAAAAACAAAAACGGCTGTCCCAAAAGTATAGGAAGAGTATATGATGTTAGAAGGGGGAGGTGGATGAACATCCTCCTCTCCCTTCTAACTCCATATGGGGCATACCCAAGACTGAAATGAAACCTTCTCATTTGCATATCACAAATTCTGAACTTGCTTCCAAAATGCCACGAAGCAAACACTTCACTTGTGATGAAATTGCGGGCATTTGGAGACTGAAGTCAGAAGGCAAGAAAATTGATGAAATTGCAGCAGAAATCGGACGTTCATATAGAGGAGTGTATAAAGTAATTGCTAAAAGAAACGATTATAGTCCAAAACCACGTTGCGGAAGACCTCGAGCAACCTCCACACGAGATGACAGGCATCTGATCCGAATGGCTGCATCAAGTGAACTGTCGGTGAGAGCCATAACTAGACAAGCAGGCCTTCAAATTTCTAAGAGCACTGTGCACAGAAGACGTCCAACAAGCCACACATGAAATATGAAAGCATTCAGAGACAACCACCACTCAAGCCTCAACATCTCGCTGCAAGACTTGCATGGGCAAAAGACCACATGTCTTGGAAGGACGAATGGCTTTCTGTCATCTTCAGTGATGAAAAAAAGTGGAACCTTGACGGTCCTGATGGCTGGGCATATTATTGGCACGATTTGCGAAAAGAACCCGTTTTGCACAACAACAGGGAGGTAGATCACTCATGACATTGGGTGCTTTTGCATTCAACGGAACGACAACGTTGGCCTTTCTCTCTGGACGACAAAAATCTGAAAACTACCAGGAAACATTTCAAGAGCATCTCCTGCCATTTGCCGTTCAACTTGCGGGAGAAAATTGGGAATTCCAGCACGACAACGCGCCAACACACTCATCGAAGTCCACCCGCGACTGCTTACAGTCAAAGCAGATTAAAACCATGGCTTGGCCAGCAAGAAGCCCTGACCTCAACCCCCTAGAGAATATATGTGGGGTCATTGCTAGAGAAGTCTAGGCCTCAGGAAAGCAGCATGAAACCGTCCATGCCTTAAAAGCTGCAATTGAGAGCAGTTGGTACAGTCTTGATCCAGGACTTCACCAAAACTTGATACTCTCCATGAAGGATCGCGTTTTTGAGGTCACAAAATCTAATGGAAAACACATTGGTCGTTAACATTACAAATATTGCAATCGAGTGTCGCTTACTTTCTTTTTTGTTAAAAATGTAACTCTTCCTATACTTTTGGGACAGCAGTTTTTTTTTTTTTTCAAATTCCGTAAACAATGGTTTGTTCTATTCTCATCTACTTTGTTTATACTATTTTTCATAAGGATGTTTTGTTTACCAAATTTATTTCTGTTCGTTTCACATGTTTTTCTTTGAGATATTAAAGAATAACTGTATTTCCTATACTTTTGGGACGCACCTTAATTGTATTTCTGCTTCGCAGCTAAAGCTCCTTTTTGGAACGTTTCTAAGATTTTCTTTTTCCCCATCAAATGAAGACTTCACTTCGTGAATTGAGTAAACATACAATGTATTCGATGCATCTGTAAATGCCGTCATCAAAAGCGTAAAATTGCTCTTAAGTTTGTTTATTAAAATCCAAAAATAGCAACATACTTGCCAAAATAGATTTATTCATCTCATTTGTTATCGTATATTGGATGACGGAAAGATTGACCTTTAAATAACATTAAAATAATTTCTATCTGTATGGGAATTTTACTTTTCTGTTATCTGAAGATTTAGAAATTTTAATTTTTTTTACTGTTCCTAACAGAAAATAACTCAAATGTAATTACATGAAAAGACACGAAAAGTATCTAACAAGGAGAGTTTGCAGTCGACTCTTCACCGATTTTGATCTCATTTTTTTGGTGAATCAGTATTGAAAATAATACCAGTATACCAAAATTCACCAAATTACTGTATGTAATCTTTAGAAAATGAATCGCATTTTAAAATTAATATTTATTTCCAGATAAATATACAAAAGTGGAATAAAAATTTTATTTATGATGCAAATAACATTTTTATTTTTGTAACACTACGACGTCGTAATTTTTAGTGATTTAAATGATTTAAATCATATCTATTTAAAATATAATTCACATCATCTATCCACTTTTTCTTCTTCTCCAAACAGGCTTATTTTCTTGCTTTTGAACCACAGTCCAATATCCAGACACATTCCTACACCCATTAAGGCAAACGGCACGATATGGAGCAAAACGCGTAAACGGTCGATGTCGTATACGTCGCACGCCCCTTCTGTGTCGCACGTAAAGGACCAGATAGAGCACGTACTGTCTACAATTGCCGAAGAAATTATAGGTGCTGGGATAAAACCTGAAAAAAAAGAAAAGCTTAATAAGACCTCTGGTTTTTCAGTGATAACTTCGGGAATTCATATAGCAAATTCGATAGAGTTGTGGTTCTTGTATTACTGAATTATTATAAATAACCGAGTTTTAAGTAATACTTGATCGAAAGTTATTTATTCAACATGTTTCGGCCAGAGGGAATCATCAGGAATAATAGAAATTGGGATTAAAAAATTTTGAGATTAAGTATGGGATGAGCTGAGGGTGGGATGTTTTGTCGTGGAAGGGTTTTAGGCTTCGGGAATGAGAGGTTAGGTTGATGGGACGTTTAAGAGATCAATTTGTGTGCAAGCGGGAGGGGAGAGACTGAGGAACTAATAGGAGTAATGAATTAAGAACTACGAGGATGATATAAAGGGTGTTTAAAAAATCTTTGGACAAATTTCGTATATAGATTCTAGACATAAATATAAGATAGGAATAGCTAATAAACATGTGTCCAAATTCGAAGCAGTTTCAAGTAAATACGTCGGAAGTGCGCAAGTTCTTAACCTTCATTGATTCCATATTGGATTTTAACAATTCAGTATTTTTTCGTTTGTTGAACACAATGAAGTTTGGATTGCTGGTCGGACGATAGTGATCAGATGACTTTTCCGCGTCAGAGCAATACCACCAATACTCTAGCCAATGGAAATTTGAATGGGCATATCCAATTAAATTTCCAATTTCAATGGTTAGGCATTGTTAATTTTATTTTGCAACAATGCCTAAACAATTGAGAGCTGAAATTTAACTGGACACGCCCCGTCAAACTTTTGTCGGACAGAGTCAACACCACCTCTACTCAAAGCCTGAGCGCGAAAATTTCATACATTGTTACATCATCATACCTAGTCATAATTTAGGGCTGCTTATTGGTAGAAATGCGATTAAAGATGACTACTTATGACGTTTTAACAATGTATGACGTTTCCGCGCTCAGTTATTCGTATTTCAATCAATAATAAGCCCTGAATTAGCACTATCTATGATGATGTAATAATGTATTAAATTTCAATGCGGAGTCCTTCTCTCTCGGTGGTCACGCCTGAACCAACATCTCCTTTAGGCCTGAGCGCGAAAACGTCATACATTGTTACATCATCATCCGAAGACATGTTTAATCGCATTTCTACCAATAA
>JAHWFO010036886.1:5839369-5913027 GCA_023313115.1 Rhysida immarginata
CTCTCAGTGTTAATATGGTTTTCCCTATAAAAGAAACAAAAAAAAAAACAACAAAGATTGCCTCCGGCAGGACTCTGTAAACATGGCCTTCAATAATTGCCCCGTACCAGAAGAATGCGGTGCTTAAACTTTGATTTCCAGGACTGAATTTTCTTTGACATCTGACACTTAATTGCTGTAGCTCGTCGACTCGATTTGCTTTAATCATCTTTTAGGGGTTTTTTGGTCATCATGATGTTGTCTAATTATCCTGGACACGGATCCACAGCAGTAGCCTCGCGGAATTCCGAAAGCCACACTTCGTTTTCCTGGGACGACGACAACTCCGTTTTTTTATCCACTACTCCACGAGGGACTTCAAATTTTTTATTATCTCAACTGATTCCAAAATTTTTCAGGTCTTCACCATTGTTATCGATGACGCGCGCTTAACAATGTCTCCCGGGTAAGATGTTTCTACTCAACGATAACAATGACAAAGTTAACTTGAATAAAACAAACAAACATATAAATGAAATATTCTGTACACGTTATATTTGTACTGTATGGTTTGCCTTTTCTTATTACTTAAATCCCATTCAAACAGTTTATTTTCATCCCATTCTTTTCAAACGCAATCGTTGCGGGACTCTTATCACAATCATCAACCTTTTTCTTTTCTTAGACGAAAGAATGGGGAAAAACTTAATAAATTAAGTTCACATTTCTTTTGTCAGTTTACAATAACGTCAAAATTTGTTTTTGGCGCTACAACCCCCCTCCTCCAGACAAGAAGCGGTCCTAACGCGGAATAATTCGTTCCGAAAAGTCACAATTAGTCTTTTGCGCAAAAATGATGACGCACCTAGCTAGCGTCTTGTGGTCATTTTATTGAGGAGGGCCACATTAACCTCCTTGGCAACGAATCACTCACAGAGCTTTGCTTTTTGTTAGTCGTCTCCTCTTACATATTTAATTTTTTTTTTTTTTTTAGGTTAATGTTTGTTTGTTACGTATGCGTTCCTATACAATTCATCCGTTTGCGATGAAACTTTGCACACATGATCTTCAAAGCAAGAGGAATGTCACTGTTTACCTGAGATTTCGAAAAAATAATTATTTTCAAAAATAAAAATGAATCTTGTTTTTGAATGAATTTTTCTTTTTGGTCAATAGATGGCGCCACCTTTATAAAGACTTCTAGCGGACCTCTTGCTCGAGCGCTTTTTTGATGAAATTTTTCAACATCTTAATATGAATATTCTGACGAAATGAACACATGAAAAAAGCTTAGAATTAATATAGTTAAAATTCATATTGAAGAATCGAAAAGACTTCTTTTAAAATGCTCCCAACAAATGACCCTCCAACCTTTACTTATCAGTCCAAGCTCCAACCACGTCCCTTTAGCAGTTCAACTCGACTTCGCTCATGTTGGAATGTTGACGCAGATCCACAGAAGGAAACAAAGATAGTTTGATTCAAGCAGGCAGTGAGGAGGGGGATACAAAACACATGACTAAACATGAGGGAATTCATTTCGAAAAAAGGAATAAATTTTTCTTCTTGGTCATCATCTTTTTAAAGAAAACCAGCGGAAAAACCCGGCACCCTGCGTGGCTCAAGCGCATTTTGAATGAAAGTTTGCAACATCTGAATATGAAAAAAACCGACGAAATGAACACATGAAAAAGCTTAGAATTCACGTTGAAGACTCGAAGAGACTTCTTTAAAAATGCTCCTCTCTAACTTCGGAGCCATCATGTGTTCAGAAGTTCAACTCGGCTTCGCTGTTGGAATGTTGGGAAAAGTTGAGTGTGTTTGACGCAGAGCCAAAGAAAAAAATTGAGAGACAATGTGAATCAAGAAGGCAGTAGTGAGGGGGGATGCAAAAACATGGCTTAACCTGAGAGAAACAGTTTAATTATTATTTTACACGCCCATCCCGGGTTGAAACAAACAATTCTTCGAGCATGGTTTCAATTCCAATTTCGTTGCGAACATCTTTTAGTTCCGTATTATCATAAACCCGCGAAAGCTTGGGCTCTAATTTGATGAAATTTTGTAAAAACTGAATATGAACAAGTTAAGAGGAAAAAGGTTTTATCAAACCAAGCTTTTATAATGTTTTATTTAGTGGCAACAATACAGCTTAATTTTGCAACAATAAACAATAGATACATTTACCTCTCGCCATAACGAAATGTCCAATTGTTACAACAATCAATTCGTAGTAATGAGTTAGTACCATTAGAACACGAACCAATGAACCGATTTGAAAATTTTTATTTTATCATAAATTGTCATCGATTCTGCATAAGTGTGTCAAATTGCAGCTCCCTAGCTTGTCGGAAAGTTGGTTTAATATTGATTACAATATTTGACCTAAACAACTAACACAGCAAAGTTAATAAAAGCTTATAAAAAAGCTTATAAAAACAGAAAAACAGAACACATGAAAAAACCTTGCATACAACAGCCACAGCCAGGGGTGAAGACGGAATGAAATGATAAAATAAGAGCGAATAATACGTTATTATGTACGTTTTATCCCATGCATGCACAATCAAGCTGATAATATATTCGGAGATCTTGTTGGCCACTCTATGCTTTGCATATCCTAACTTTGCAGAAAGTCCTCCACCATCAAAATTCTGTGGGGAGGTGTATTATTAATTACTGTTTTCTCAAAATGATAAAATGGTTCAGCGCATGAAACAATTTGAAGATAGTCGTAATCGGTACAATTGCACGTGCTCTAATGAAAGCCTTATGACACCTACAAAAATTTTCAATGATAAGATATGGCATGTAATATATCAAACAACTTAGAATGATGAATCATGAGTGAATATAATGTAAAAGTAATGATTATCCAAATTGGTTCAATGGTACGTGTTTTAATGGTATCAGTATGGTCCATTGGAAATTTCAATATTAATATATTTCATGTTTAATATCAAACAACTTGGAATGATGTGTCATAACTGAATATAACGTAAAATTAATGGTAGTTGAAATAGTTTCAAAGGCACCTGGTTTAGTGGAACCATTATGGTTCATTGAAACTTTCAATGCTATGATATGGCATGTTATATATCAAACAACTTACAATGTTGTATAATAAATTAATACAACGTAAAATTAATGCCCCTGAGTGGATGCCCCCTTACCGTGGGTCAGGGGTTTGGGTGCTTCAGGGATTCTGTGAGCTATGCTGGTTGTAGCACGGCTACCTTAGGGTCACCCTTACCAGAAAGGTCATGGTTGAGAAGTGAGACGAAGAGTATCCAAACAAACATATCTCATGATGTTGACAAATAAGAGAATTTATATTGCATCGGGTGTGGCGCAGGTTAAAGTCACCCGCGTTCGGGAGTTAGGCAGAGGCTCTCGTTCGAAAAATAGTCGACAGTCTCCCGGCTGTAATCTCGGAGCAATGCCTCCGAGAAGCCCCACCAGTGCACTCGCTATGCGCTTGGGAAAACGGTCGGGGGCAGCGCATGCTTTTACCCAGGAGGAGAAACTGGTAAAGCGACAACGGGATCGGGTGCTGTCAATCGGCACTTGGAACGTATTCTCCATGACAGGAAAGGAATCAGAGTTAGTGGAGGAAGCCAAACGGTATCGACTGGATATCATAGGTATTACCTCTACGAAACGTCCGGGTTCTGGAACTGTGGACTTAGAAGGAGGGTGGAAGCTTTTCTACTCTGGTGTCAACCCTAACATGACTGCCCAGGCGGGAGTGGGGATACTCACAAGTCCCCGGCTGGCAGATTATGTTGCAGATTGGACCCCCTTAGGTGGAAGACTGTGTCTCCTGAGGCTTCAGATAGGGAAACGGTCTCTCTCTCTATGCATATGCTCCGAATGCAGTCACAGAGTACCCACTTTTTCTAGATGAAGTTGATGCTGCTCTTAGCAGGAGAGGGAGTGCAGATTCTGTCATCCTGATGGGCGACTTCAATGCACACGTAGGGGCTGATGACCAAACGTGGAGGGGCGTGATTGGGAGGAATGGTGACCCCGATTTAAATGCGAATGGGAGGTGCTTGTTGGATCTCTGTTGCAACAATGGACTTTCCATCACAAACACCTTCTTCCAGCACAGGGATGTCCATAAGTATACCTGGTACAGGGATGCAATGGACCAGAAGTCACTGATTGATTTTGTAATTGTTTCAGCTGACTTATTCCGATCAGTGTTGGATACTCGTGTGAGAAGAGGGGCAGAACTATCAACTGATCACCACCTTGTTGTCTGCACTTTGCGGTTCTCTGAATCCATGCCAACCAAGCGAAATACTAGGTTCAGACAAACTTGGCGCATCAAATGGGAGGCACTGGAGGATAGAGTTGTGAGGAAGACCTTTGCAGATAGCATATCTTCAAGTTTCAAAGAACTACCCAGTGATCGTGGTACTGTTGAAGAGGAGTGGCAGTTGTTTAAAACTGCTGTGATTACTTCGGCTGCTTTGTGCTGTGGTCGTAAGCGGCTGAGTGTGGCGCAGGGCGGTGAGAAAAGGACTGCATGGTGGAACGGTGAAGTCCAAGAAGCTGTCAAGGCAAAGAAGGAAGCTTATTTGCTATGGCTTGCAAATAAGTCAACTTCGAGTCGAGTGCGGTACACTGAGGCGCGAAAAGCAGCAGCAAAGACAGTATCAACAGCTAAAGCCAAGGCCTGGGAGAAGTTCGGGGAGAAATTGGAGGCAGACTATGGTTCGGCAAACAAGGTGTTCTGGCAGACCGTGCGCCGCCTCCGTGGAAAGAAGTCTCTTTCATCACAAACTATTAAGAGTTCAGATGGGAGGCTTCTGAAAACGGAGGAGAGCGTATTGCATAGGTGGAAGGAATACTTTGCATCTCTTCTTAATCCGGTGACAACAACAACTGAGGCATACGAGGTGCACCTTGGAGCGGAGAATAGTCACGGTAGTATCACTGAAACAGAAGTCAGATGGGCAATTAAGTCCCTGAAGACTGGAAAAGCTGCAGGTGATGATGAAATCCGGTCCGAGGTGTTAAAGGCCTTAAATCAGGATGGTATCCTGTGGCTGACTCGAGTGTGTCAGGTTGCTTGGATATCTGGACAGGCCCCTAAGCAATGGCAGACAGGAATTGTGATCCCTATCTTCAAAAAGGGAGATCAGAGAGATTGCAACAACTATCGAGGCATCTCTTTGCTCAGCATTCCTGGGAAAGTGTACGCTAAGTGTCTGGAGAAGAGAAGTCGGGAAATAGTCGACTCCAAACTGTCGGGGGAGCAGTGTGGTTTCCGACCTGGCCGAAGCACGTCGGATCACATCTTTGCTCTAAGGCAAATCTTTGAGAAATCCTGGGAGTATGCAAAAGAGGTCTACACTTGCTTTGTGGACCTCGAAAAAGCATATGACAGGGTTCCTCGGGAGAAGCTCTGGCAAGTGTTGCAAGAGTATGGAGTGGATGGGCAATTACTGGTTGCTATCATGTCTCTGTACGAAAGCTCTGAGATGTGTGTCCGGATAAATGGCATTAAGTCAAGACCGTTCACCGTGGGTGTTGGACTCCGCCAAGGGTGCGTACTGTCGCCCATCTTGTTCATTATCTTTATGGACTGGATAGACAGGGGCAGCCGAGGCGATGAGCGTGTTTGTGTGGGCGACTGCCTGGTGGAGAGGTTGCTCTTTGCGGACGACCTTGTCCTGCTTGGGTCTTCTCGCGCGAACCTTCAGCATGCACTAGACCGGTTTGCAGCCAAATGTGAAGAAGCTGGGATGAAGATCAGTGTGGCTAAAACCGAAGTTCTGGTTCTTTCAAGACAGCCTGCTCAGTGCGCTCTCCATGTTAGGGGAGCCTCATTGAGACAGGTGGAGAAGTTCAAGTATCTCGGGATTGCATTCACGAGTGATGGACGGCAGGAGAAAGAATTGGATGCTCGGATCGGTGCAGCAAGCTGTGTCAGACGTGAACTGTGGCGATCCGTGGTAACGAAACGAGAGCTGGGTAACAAAGCCAAGCTCTCCGTCTTCAAATCTATCTTTGTCCCCATTCTCACCTATGGTCATGAGGCTTGGGTAATGACCGAAAGAGTGCGATCGCGGGTACAAGCGGCCGAAATGAGATTCCTGAGAGGTGTGGCAGGTGTTACCCTACTAGATAGAGTGTACAGCAGCACAATAAGGGAATCTTTAGGTGTTGAGCCGCTACTTCTCCGCATTGAGAGATCTCAGTTGCGCTGGTATGGCCACGTGATACGGATGTCGCAAACTAGTCTTCCTAGGCAGTTGTTATTTTCCAAGCCGGTGGGTAAGAGACCAAGGGGTCGGCCTAGAACCAGGTGGCTAGACTACATGGAGAATCTGGGTTCGAGTCGCTTGGGTATTACCAGGGAGGACATGCACCTGATGGCGGAAGATCGCGATCGCTGGAGATCCTCCATAGGGCTGCTGCCCCCGCGACCCTAACGGATAAGCGGGTTTGAAAAGTAAGTAAGTAAGTAAAATTAATGAAAATCCAAATTGGTTCAGAGGTTCGTGGTTTAATGTTATCATTATGGTCCAGTAGAAACTTTCAATGTTAACATAGGGCAGTTGAAAAATATTCTTCCGCGAATGATTTAGTTTAGCCTTTCGGAACTTGGTAATATTATTCCTTAATGGTTTATTAATGATATAAAGAATCTTTTTTTACAATCCTTTTTGTCTGCCTATCTGTCTGTCTGTCTGACCGTAACTCTAACTCCTCCAAGGCTGTGAAATTTTTTTAAAATAAGTTTTCGTCAGTAGAGTAATATGGTTCATGACACGAATCAATCACAAATATGATCGAAATTGGTTCATTGGCACTTGCACAAATGGTATCTTCATGACCCCACCTAGCAATTTTCAATACTAAATAATAGTAAGTAATATATCAAACAAATCGTAACGACGAGATATAAGCGGTATCAATTACCGTTTTCGCCAAACTGATAAAGATGTTTCCGCGAATGAACCATTTTAATAATGGTCGAAATGGATTCAATGACACGTGCTAACCTTATGACATCCTCAAAAAAGTTCAATAATAAGATATAGCAAGTGGTATATCAAACAACTCGAAATGATAAAATGAGAACGAATAGAAAGTTGTTATGTACGTTTTCTTCCCTACATGCTCAATCGAGTTCATATCCGGAGATCTTGCTGCCCAGTCCTTATGACACCCTCTAAAATTTTCAGAAATTTTTAAAATGTTTCAAAAATCTTGTGACAGCGATTAGTTTCGCTTTTTGGTACTTGGTTATGTCATTCCTTAATAGTTGATTTAGTTACTAGCTGATATAACCGGTGTAGCGCGGGCTGTTTTTTGATGAAATTTTGCAGTATCTGCATAAAGATATCTACAACGCCGGGTATATCAGCTAGTGTTATATAAAGTACTTAAGTATTTTACTTCATGCACTTACAAAATGTACTAAGCACCGCTGAAAATATTCCCATAGCGATTGTTTTATCTTGAACTAAAACACATCTGCAAAGAGAAAAACATTATCATTTGTATAAATAAATGTACAGCAAAGCAAGGATAAACCGAAAAATTCATCCTGAAAATTAGCTAAAAATAATTTTTAAGAAATGTTCTAAAACTCCGATACAAACTCCAAGAATTGTACACAGTGACAATTATTGAGTAATATGAAAAAAAGCCTTGATAACTTTTGAACGATTGGAGTGATTCAGTTAACTTGGCGGTTGATTGCAGGGCATGTTGGGATTTTTTGAGCATGCGCACTGTGACTGCTGAACGATATGTCAAAATTTTAGAAAATGATCTCATCCCTATTATCCAAAGTGACCCAGATTTCAAAAAGATGTGGTTCATGCAGGACGGCGCAAAACCCCATCGGACCAATAGAGTGTTTGAAGTTCTGGAAGAGCTTACGCAAATAACCCCGAAACCATCGCTGAGCTCAAAACAGTCATTCAGGAGCAGTGGCGGCTCGTCCATAGGCACTGCGGCACTGCAGCTCCCCCAGTTTCACTTTCGATATCGATAAAATTCAATATAATGTGTCTTTTTTTTCTTTAATACTATTCTTATACATGTATATTCAATGATCCTTAAGCTTAATGTCACTAGCTACTCTCTAGTTAGTGAAAAAATTAAAATTTTCTGACGCAGCACCCCCAGAAATTTTAGCTACGAGCCGCCACTGTTCAGGAGGTCATCGAAAGCATTGATGTCTCGACACTTCAGCGAGTTTTGCAAAATTCTGCTCTTCGCCTGCAACATCATAGCCGTTGATGGCAAGCATATCGAACATGTCATAAACTAAACCCGAACATCTGTAGTTGCTTTTAACATTTGAATAAAATTTTTGACTCAGTAGTTTTTGAAAATTTGTTGTTTTATTTCATATAATCCTTTCAGTGGAAGGTGGATCATAATACTGTTCCTATTAACTAAACAGGTGGTGGCCTTACAGTATAACAGAGGGACATCAGGAGTTCCAACTAGTTTCGCCATTTATTCCCGGCTTTGTCAAGGATATACAGCAAGAGGCATGCAAGCCTTTATATATACAGAACAGTGGTACATGTTAAGCAATGAGCGTAAATACATACAAGAACCAATAGGATATAAAGCAGGGGGCCAATGAGTTCAAAAAGGATGTAATGGCCAATAGAATAAATACAAAATTTTTTTGAAAGATACAAAAAAGAAATTGTACAGAAATGGTGCGTTTAACGCGTCCAAAAAGAGAACATATCCGGTTGTCCGAAGACAAGAGGATTTACATAAAAACAACAAAATAAAATAAAGGGGTAAGAAACTTACAAAATGCAGAAGAAACATAAAATAAAGAAAACGAGAGAAAATCATAGTAGATCAGATAAAGAACTAAGTATTGCATACACCGCGTAATCCGACACCTCGCCCACTCCAATGGATATTCGACCTCCAGGTTCTCCCGCATTCTTCACCGCCGCAGACGGGCCCTTCTCTCCCTCCCCCCCACCTCCTGTTTCGCCCCACAATAAAAAAAATGGACGTCTTACTATA
Source organism: Rhysida immarginata (assembly GCA_023313115.1). Classification (NCBI taxonomy): domain Eukaryota; kingdom Metazoa; phylum Arthropoda; class Chilopoda; order Scolopendromorpha; family Scolopendridae; genus Rhysida; species Rhysida immarginata. The sequence goes on from JAHWFO010036886.1 coordinate 5,848,376, forward strand.
TCTGAGACCTAATTTCTCCCAGGTTTCCGATTTCTTATCGTCAATTGGCCTCCGAATATCATTTCGTACTCCTACCCCAGCTGCTCGCACCCTGAACCCGCCCACCTCCGTCACCTCCGACAAATATTCCCAGTCCGGAGTTTATCGCCTGAATTGTGCGTTTTGCGATATGTTCTATGTGGGATTATCGACCCGCAATCTTGCATTGCGATTCAAGGAACACCTTGACTCGTATAAAAAACGGGACCGTGTCTCCCACTATGCAAACCATCTCGCAGACTCCGGACACACTTTGAAGACAAAAGAAGAGGTTATGACTGTCTTGCACATCTGTAATAAACCAGAAAAAACTGCTACCCTCGAAGCGATCGAAATATTCAAGGCCAAGAGGTCCACCCCACACTTGATTCTCAATTGCCAGACGGACTTTAATGTGTATGCAATACTTAGTTCTTTATCTGATCTACTATGATTTTCTCTCGTTTTCTTTATTTTATGTTTCTTCTGCATTTTGTAAGTTTCTTACCCCTTTATTTTATTTTGTTGTTTTTAGGTAAAGTCTCTTGTCTTCGGACAACCGGATATGTTCTCTTTTCGGTTCGCGTTAAACGCACCATCTCTGTACAATTTCATTTTCGTATCTTTCAAAAACTTTTTGTATTTATTCTATTTTATTCTACTGGCCATTACATCCTTTTTGAACTCATTGGCCCCCTTGCTTTATATCCTATTGGTTCTTGTATGTATTTACGCTCATTGCTTAACTTGTACCACTGTTCTGTATATATAAAGGCTTGCATGCCTCTTGCTGTATGACCTGTGGAGGACACCTACTTCTGCGACCACTCCCCTAGTAGTGACGTTTTGGACATCTCGCTCTTGAAGGGTTTCTTCAAACCGCACAATATCTTCACGATTGATGACCTTTCTTCTGACCACAAGCCTGTGGCGTTGAACTTTGACAATGTTGACATAAATTTCCGAGAGGAACTCGTACGTCATCAAGACTGGAAGCTCTACAAAGATATTCTTAAGGACTATGGCTACCATCCCGACGTTGCTTACTGTACAGAGGACATCGATCAACTTGTTGATGACATCACCAGATGTGTTAACAGTGCCATAGAAGCTAGTAAGTATCCATCAGAGAATAAACCTTCTCATCGAATCCAACTCACTCCTGGAATCCAACGCCTAATTGCTGAAAGAAACAGACCCGTAGACTATGGCAACGCTATCGTGAACCTTGGCTCAAAACCAAGTAAAACAGGTTAGTGCGAAGAGTTCAAGAGGAGATAAAAGAGCTTCGCGACGCTAGATGAAATGAAAAACTCAAAAGCTTGTCGGCTCGCGACAATTCCAGTTGGAGTATGGTCAGAGCTTTACAGAAGAAGAAGAATGTTACGCTTCCTCCACTCCGTACACCACAAGGTGACTATGTGCAAACTGATCAGGACAAGGCCCAAGTCATGGCAGATTCACTGGAAATGCAGTTTGTTACTCCTACCAACGATAAGCCCGAGAGCCAAATCATGTCTCAGCGTGTGGAAGAAGGTATTGTCAACTTTGATGAAGTCCCACAGCATTTAACGAAGAACACCATCGAGGCTGGAGAGGTCGCCACCTTCATAAGTAAACTGAAAAAGAAGAAGGCTCCAGGAAGAGACAAGGTGAGTAATAACGCCCTTATAAATCTCCAGAAGAACTTTATTCACTATCTCACTAATATCATTACCGTCTGCTGGAAATTTTCTTACTTCCCTGTGGCTTGGAAGCAATCTATTGTGTTGAGTATCCCCAAGCAGGGGCAAAATCCTGCAATTCCGGCGAGTTACCGCCCTATTAGCCTGCTACCCACGATGTCCAAAGTGTTGGAGAAAACGATTCTCGTCAGATTCCAAGACCACTGTCTAGCAAATGACCTTTTTCGGGAAGAGCAGTTTGGCTTTCGTGCTGCCCACTCTTGTCCGATGCAGATATGGAGGCTCGTTGGAGACCTGAGCACCCCGCTGATCCTCTCCAGGTACTGTGGGGTGGTATTTCTCGATGTCAGTAAAGCTTTTGACCAGGTTTGGCATGAGGGCCTTGTCTACAAAATGATCAGAGACGGGTTCCCTGCCGATATGATTTTGTTGGTGAAATCCTTTCTTGACGGCAGATCATATCAAGCCAAAGTTGGAGAAAATCCTTCCGTTGTAAAGGCCGGTGTCCCTCAGGGTTCTGTCCTCGTGCCTGTGCTATTTTATTACTTTGTACATGATTTCCCGAAATCCGATAATTGTAATCTGTATATTTATCGGATGATACTGCCATTATGACATGGGCACACCAGCCGGCTCACGTTATCACTCGGCTGCAGTGCGCCTTGAAGCAGTTCGAAGACTGGTTTAACTGCTGGAAGTTGAACCTTAACGTCGGAAAGTGCAAGGCTTTGTACCTCAATAGAAAGCTCAAGCGTCCCCCAGATTCTCTTGTTCTGTTCAATAAGAAACTGGACTGGGTGGACAACTACAACTATCTGGGAGTTATCATTGACTCAAGACTCTCATGGAACCGGCATATGTCCTATGCTCTGAACAAAGCGAAGAGGGCTAAGTACAGTATCATAGCTCTCATGGGTCGCAACAGCGCCCTCAGCATTGACAACAAGCTACTTCTGTACAAATCGATTATCCGGACCATACTCCTCTATGGCATGCCTGCGTGGGCGACTATCTGTAAAACCAGATGGAGTGAACTACAGTCATTCCAGAATGTTACCCTGAGGACCATTGCTCAGCTGGACAGAAGGACGGTGAAAAACCAATCCATCCACTTGGATTTAAACATGGCCCATATCGGAAAGTTTATACAGGATCTCTTTTTGATTATGATACAGAAGATGAAGACTCACGACAATAAACTTGTGAATGAAATACTGAAGAACTCATTGAATATGAACTATGAATACGAAGTATCATAAACCGAGGCACGTTCTTGACGTTAATTTTGAAGATATTACCAACGTCTCTTTCCCGAACTACTGGAAGATGTGATAATCTTATTTCTCCTTGTGTTTTTTATTTCATTTGTATTTTGTTTCTGGCAATCGTCAATCTTATTTTCTTTTTTGTATAATATGGAAGACCGCTTGGGTTGGTTAGGCTTCTTGACTACCTCAGTGTATTTCATTTGGAGTTTATTCTGGTTGGATGAGCTTTGTGAAAGCGCTGCTTTCGTCCCATCCTAACAAATGTACACTTCACTGTTCGATTGTCGATTGTCTTGCTGTATATCCTTGACAAAGCCGGGAATAAATGGCGAAACTAGTTGGAACTCCTGATGTCCCTCTGTTATACTGTAAGGCCACCACCTGTTTATATAATCCTTTTTCACTCCCCGTGCTTCGGAGGGCACGTAAAGACGTTAGTCCCGACTGCTGCTACAATCTTACAGCAGTCGTTAAAAGCATTGTAATAACATCTCCCCTAGGGGTTGGCGTCAAAAGGGAACCCACGTCAACAAGGGCATCCGGACGTAAACATCATAGCGACATTTAATAATGCGAATAATGGGAACAGCTAAGGACGATGATAATGGTATATCTTAATCAATTTCCTGAAAACGTTTCGGCCACGCACTCAGTTTGACTAAAGCCTGCTTCCCACATGCGTAAAAACAACGAGAGAAACCACAAGGCAGAAAATTTTCTGACGTGAGTTCTTGCTTTCGTCTTTCTGCCCGACAGAAAACTCCTGTTTTTATCGAGTTGGATTAAGTCATAGCCGACAAAGATAAGAGTACTTTCTGTCGGGCACAAAGAAGAGAGCAAGAAGTGATGTCAAATTTTTTTCTCTCTGTTTTGTGGTTTCTGCCGTTGTTTTACGCATCTAGGAACACACTTAAAGCAACTCATGAACTGACGCAACCCACGAACTGCAAATAATTTTAAAAATTAACTTTCTATTTTAACACGAAACTGCAGTCTACGTGACTTAGTATTTATGAGTTTTGATTTTAAATTAATTTCACAAATATTTTGAATATAATATCAAAATTGGAAGACTTTGGTAATTTCCGTATTACCTGAGAACATACATCAGGGTTCCTACTATTTCAACTGAAGGGAGGAAATTGCTGATCATCATAATGGCAACATAGATTTTAAACTGAGGACAGGAATACTGGCAGAGATTGGCCGTAGCCAAACCATCAGTTATACAAGAACAGTTTTCATAAGTCCACGTCTCCTAAAAATAAAATTTTATTTCACAAATATCATATTAGAAGAGATATTCATTATTTCATATACCTTAATACTGTACCCTACAATAATGGAATGGACATTATATATGTACGGAAAAAGTGATATTCAATATGTAGCTCCGCGTGCCGAAATTACGTCAGCCACCCATCCAGGCATTTTTTCTACAAAGTTCTGATAAGCAGTTTCTGGTATTTGGATCCATTCTTGCTGCGAGAACCTAGCCATATCAGTAGTGGATTTCGAAGTGGCTCTTTGGCCCTCATTTCGACGCTATAATTCGTCCCATAAATGTTCGATTGGGTTAAGGTGAGGACTCTGTGTAGGACACTAAAAGTGATGGAAATTTATTTCTGTGTGCTACTGCCTGACGGAAGCCGAAACATGACATGGTACATTATCTTCGTTACCAAAAATTCCTACAGCGGAAGAAGCATCCGATTTTCAAAAATGTCCTTGTAGGCTTCAGAATTCTAATTGCCTTCAACCACATGCAAGCGTCCGAACACATGCATATCCGAAGACATGCCATGAAAAACAGTCCCACATATGACTTCATCACCACTAAACATTATGGTTAAAACGATGCATTTGTGTAAAAGGCGCTCCCCTGACATTCATCATACACAAATACACCCATCCGACTGGAACGAAATGTAGCGTGAATCGTCACTTCCCAAAATGCTTTTCTACCCATCGACAGTCTTGTTGGCGTTCCAAACACCGCTGAATTTCGCAGTCTTGTTTATCTCGCTTGGCTCGTGTGCGGATAAACATCCGTGAATGCCGATATATGCAGTTCTTTCCGCAAAATGTTATAATGCACAATGACTTCTGTTGACTATTGGTACTCTTTGTTGATGTCTTGGAGTGGTTTATTGACTCTCGCGCTTCAACATCTTTCTATTGCGTTCAGTCAAGTTCGGGATCGTCCGACTTCGGATGTGCGTGTTCCGATGCCTGTAGTGTTCCACTTTTCATTATAATTAAATTTTCATAACCCTGTTGTTGTATAACCAGTAGTTGAAAGTATCTGTGATAATTTTCCTAAAATGTCGGTAATGCATATGTCGGTAATGTGGATCCAATTATTACTCATCTCTCAAAATCACTAATGATGTTATGTTCCCTTAGTTTAGCCATTCTCCACCTACGACAACGTTACACGAGCTAGATATACAGCAATATAATAAAGTCACATCAGCTGTTGATGCGCGAGCATGGGTTCCAACGCGCAAATCAGGTTTTTGTAAATTAGGAAGTGTCCTTTCCATTATGTAGGATAGTGTATTTAGGTCTTCAAAGATTAAGGTTGTTTTAAAATATATCAAATATTCATTTTTTTTCCTGATTTTGACATATTCTAAGCTCAGAAGTAATGCAATGGCGTTTTCGAAATAAGGTAAAGAATCCATCCTGCTTTAAATACTGAAATACATATTGGGTATATGTAGGTATAGGTTATTGTGGTTTGTTTATGTTATTTCGGGATGCCGAGAATATATTCACCACAAAGACTTGAAGAAAGTCGTTTTTAAGATTGCAGTATTTGATCAAAAGTTCAAATACATCTTATGATTCGATGTTTGCGTGTCAATCAGCAAGCAGTAGCTAAAATTCATCGCCTACCATTGTATTACTGCCTTATATAGTTAGATATGATGTTTTTTTAATCTGGTTGTTTAAATTAATAAAAAAACTCTGTGTGAATGAAATTTAATTATTTAAATTCAATAATCCAATTAAATTTTTTTTAGCCAGGAATGGAAAATTTTGACTAATTCCTAAAGTTTTGAAATTTTCATAACCCTGTTGTTGTCTTCATTAAATACATGTAAAAGTTCTTCTAAATAAATTTATATGATTCATATTCTGTAGAACTGTTTAAACAAAAATTAAGAGTTTAAAAACTCTAAGCGTGACTTATTTAATGATAATATTGTTAAATTTAAGCTTTTTTTAAAATTTCCATAATAAGAACATTTGATTGTCCTTTTACATTCATAAAAAGAGATAACCAAAATCACACGTTAATATTTTAAAATCATAATGCTCTCTTGAAAGACTAAATGTAGAATTTAAGATCAATTTACTGATGTTCAGAACTTCATAAAGGATATCTTACCCCATTCGGCATAATAAACTTATTATTTTCTTCTCCTCCGCAAATTGTTTCCTGTTGCACTCCCACTCTTCCCCGACTATTATATGGTAAAATATTAATGTATTGAGTTTACCGTCGTGAAATTTCCGAAGGAGCATCCAGCGAGACAAGGTGATGCATAGGTTCTACCGTCTGATCCACAAATAGGCGCATAGATCAAGGGTTTACAGTTACAACTAAGGCCGCATGTTGACAAACTAAAAAAAATAGTTGAGTAAATGAACAGAGTTAACATAAGACAGATTTCAAAAATTCTTTAATGCACTAAATGATTGTTTTTATATACACTTTAACGTGGCAACCCTACAAAAATAGTTTAGCCTAATCGATAGAAAATAACAGTTTGATAAACAACAGCAAATTAGTTTTCAGATAATGCAAGATAAGATATTTTTAGAGTTATCTGCAAAATGCTTAATATTCAAGAATCTATAAGGGTGACCCAAACTTATCCTGCATAATTGTTTAGAACTATTGCATGTTTCAAATGGAACACAAAATGTTCTATAAACATTACATCTAGTTTCGATCTGTGTGAGATATAGACGTTTGTCTATTTCCTAGCCAAGCAGGGAAAATTTAATTTGTTAGAGGTGCACTTTGGGTTCAGTGTCAAACTTATTTTTTAGAGGGAAGGTAAATAGCAGCATCATGTCCGATGGCAGGGCTGCTGGAGAAAATGTGGGGGAGGCCCCCGAGCCAAAAATGGCGGGATACAAGGGAACAGTTCCTGTATTTTCAGCAGACGGGACTGGCATTAGCATTAAGGGATTCTTAAAGGCAATCGAGAGCATCGGAACATTAGGACATTATACCGATGAGATTAAACTGGCCATTGCCAAAGCCAAATTGAAAGGTAATGCAGCTAGAAAAGCTGCAGAGCTGGAGTTTTTCGATGTGAACAGTTATCCATTGTTTTGTTCACGTTTAAGTCAAATCTTTGGTAAATTGAAAGTAGAGAGGAATTTTGGCAAAGAACTTTATGACGTGGCACAACGTAGAAAGGAATCGGCCATGGATTATGCCAGCTGGTTACAGGTCGCAATGGACCGTTTTATTCTGGACAATCCTGGTATGGAAGCATCTAGGGAATAGCTGTTGTTGCAGCGTTTTCAGCAGTGGTCATTGAAACCCCATAAGAAGCTTCTCGCCGCTAAAATGCCAAAAACATTTGATAAGGCTATCAAAGGCGCCCACGAATCTGAAGAAATCGAGCGCGGGCAACATGGTTTTTTACCCGCCGGAAGTATCTGCCGCGCAAGCGCGTGCCCCGCCCATCATCTTACTGAAAAGAGTCCATATACGGTATGGGAACTGTGGAGTACCACGTGCCATTGATGAGAGAGGTGAAGGTGTGTGAAGGCCAATCGAAGTGCTACAGTGGACCAACTTACAGCTCAAACCAACGAGGGTGCACCAGACATGTCTAAAACCACAGTACAGAGGACACTGCTACGTATGGGCCTCCGCAACAGACGGATGGTCACTGGTCACCGCACCCATGCTGACGAAAGTTCATCGCCAAAAACGGTTTCAATTTGCCTAACAGTACAGAAACTAGATCAGTTCTGACTGGAAAAAAAGTTGCCTTCTCCGATGAGTCACGATTTCTGCTCCACACAAGTGACGGCCGTTGGCGGGTGAGGCGAGAAACTTCCGAGAACAAGCATCCTGCAACGGCAGCGTTGTTGTGTGGAGAGTATTCTCATGGCATTGTCTGCGCCCACTGATACCTGTGGAAGGCACTCTCAATCGATTCGGTTATTTATCCATAATTGCAGATAAAGTACTCCCATACATGGCGACTGTCTTCCAGAGGGGGATGGCACGTTCCAGCAAGACAATGCGCCGTGTCACACGGCTGTAATTGTTCGGGGTTGATTTGAGGAACACGACCAGGAGTTCCACGTACTACCCTGGCCTCGATCCAATCGAGAACCTTTGGGTAACCTCGATCGCCATGTGCTTGCTATGGAACAACCACCGCGTACCCTTCAGCAGCTATCGGATGCTTTACAGTCTGCATGGCAACAGCTACCAGTCGAAGCCTACCAGAATCTTATTGACTCACTCCCACGCCGTCTATCTGCTGTCCGTGCCGCTAAAGGCGATTATTCGGGATATTAGCTGGTAGTCATAATAATGCGACTCAACTCTGTAACTATAAACAATATCCCTTGTTTTTTGAGGTTTTCCAGCTTCCAATCCACTTTCCCCTGCCCGTTAATTTAGGTTGTAGTCGCATCACGTGGGCTTAAAACTTCTGAAAAGAATAGTTTATCATAAAGTAACTGACTGTAAAAATAAAAATAAAATAAAAGGATTATCCTTTTAAGAAAGAAATCTAAAGAAAAGAGTTGCTGTTCGATGAACTGTGATAAGTCCGCTTACGATAATCATTATGACAACACTTATTATATGCCTTTTCTCCATATGTTTAGCTGAAATTGTCAGGATTATTTACACAAAGGCGGGGTATTTTTCTACTTGTCCATAAAAGCAGAATAAAATTATAACAAAACAGTTCTCATGGAAGCACTTCCGTACAACGACTATCGTTCGTCACTTCATAAGAACTGAAAACCCATCCAGGCAACACCACTGATCACGTGATGAACACGCAGAGACAATAGCCGATCACGTAATGGCACCATGCCTTGAGAATGCTGCCAACAGTGTAAAACGAGGATACCCAATATAAAAACTGGAACAAACGAAAACACTAATCCACATCAATTCTTTTTATTTTCTCAAATGCGCATTTCGGATTTCACAAATCCTTCATCAGTGAGTGAATGAATGAATAAGGATTTGTGAAATAATGCTTCTTATTCACTTGGCACTGATGAAGGATTTGTGAAATCCGAAATGCGCATCTGAGAAAATATAAAAAATTGATGTGGATTAGTGTTTTCGTTTGTTCCATTTTTTATACGTCGGTATCCACAGTTTCGGCAATTATTCCTGTAATACGAGGATACCCAATATTTAGTGGAAGGCTCCGTAATTTGAGATCACATCATGGCTGTAGTGCGAAAGCCAGAGCTAAACTAGAAATTTCAATGTCATTTTCGATTTCAGTGACCCCGTAATTAGTTAAAATTAGCTACTCTCATTTCCACAATATTTTGTGTGTTGAACAGTGCTATTAATAAGACTTTCACGAGAATTAATTGGACGAAGCCTATAGCCGAATCTTAGATGAATATTAGATTAAAAGTGGTTAGAGACTTAAGTTGTAATACTCGTAGTATGCGAAATAGTGTTTCTTAGCAGGTAAGATGAGACTGTACGATTAATCATAACAGTAAATGGTGCTGCTCACGGAACTTTTATATGGAAAATTGAATTTTATACTAAATATGGAAAATTACAATTAACTCTCCCGAAAATAAAGAAGAATACATAAATAATATTTACTTGAAAATCAAGATTCTTATAGTCCAAAGAATGGCAGATAAATAAAAGAAGCGTCTTACGAAATTAATGCGTATTTCTGTTTGTTTGTTGTTGTTGTTTTTTTATACAAAGAGCCGGTGCAAGAAATGAAAAACATTATCTGGACTAATTGTAATTGCTGATCTACAAAGTGTTGATTTTTATAGTTGGACATTGTTTAATGTTATTACCCACTAAAGGAATTAGTTATCATATAGAAATGTTTAAATGTAAAGTATCGGAAATGTTTTTTAATTACTTCATGTCGTAATTTTAATCTTTGGATAAGACAAAACAAAAAACTTTGTGTTAACGATTGTTGAGAATAGTATAACCTTTTACTTAAAGCTAAATAGATAAGAAAGCTAGCAAAGAAGGATTCGCATCCAACTTCTGATTAAACTTGCCACCACTTTACATGAATGTTAGTAAAAGGGAATTTAGATTACGCCTTATAATGCCGACACGAAAACCGCTGATTTCTGCAAAGAACGGGCTGGGACAATTCGTCTACAGTGATATCTGGAACCTCATCACTGGAAGAAAGTTATATGGTCTGACAAATCACGATATACATAGTTTTTTGCAGACGGTTTGGCGGGAGATCCATGAAGCAATGGATCGATCATGCCTTATCAAGACAACCGAAGGTTCCGGTGGTGGTAAAATGGCATGATGCTTCTTCTGCTAGTAGGGAACAGCTCCCCTGAGATCATAGAGAGTTACGTACTTCCACAGACTACCTGGACATTGTCGCCGATCAAGTCCAAGTAATGATATATTTTTATCCTGCTTGTGAGTGCTTCTTTATGGACGACAATGCCTGGTTTACCGTCTGGTTGGTTTTGCAGTGTTTAGCGAACACGAAGATAACCCGTCATTTATAATGGCTACCCAAGAGCCCAGATTTCAGCCCCATAAAAGTTGGAACGGCAAGTCTGACAGTTAGATCCTTTTTCACCAAATCTGACCAACACCTGGTTTTCCATTGCCTTACAAGTGCTTCAAAACCTTATTGACTTTATGCCAACCCCACACAATTTGCTGAAATTATTTGCTGTAATTCGGGCCAAAAAGTGTTTAATAAAATAGTAAACAGATGCTTCTTATTCAGTTGGCACTGTGGTTTATGTGGGGGGCAGGTTTTCTTAACGTTACAGTGAATAAATTGAAAACTCTAGCTATACAGAAGAATTGAGAACTCCATGATAATGCTCTCTAGAGAGACGGACAGGCATGCGCAACTTCAATCGAGTATCCGCGAGGTGAATAGATATCGCTTACTTGTTATAATAAGATGAATACTACGGGTGAAATTGCATTTTCTGACCAAAGCGAGAAGGTCAAGTTCCTTGAGGGGACCAAGGATTTTGTTTGCAATAATGAAGTCCAGACCTGACTTTGTTTCTAATAATGAAGTCCAGATCTGACTTGCCCACAAAATAAAATAAGCCTCAAAAAATTATTGGAAATTTTTACCTTTCAGTTCCTAAAACAACGGCGTCGTCACAACGAAGGAACATGAGTACAAAAAGAGAGAGAGCGTAAAAAAATTTTAATCCGATAATGGCTAGAATCAGTTGACGGGCCGTTGGCAAAAAATGCTGAATGATGAAACCAGTGGCCAAAGTGCCAACAATGGAAGGAGCGACGAGACCCACACCTACCAAACGGAAAAGAATATAAGGAATACACTGTATATTAATCAATTTTATATACTTACCAGAATTTCACCTGCGAAAAATCACGGACCAACAACTTCGCATTAGACAAATTTCATAATTAAAATACCCAATTTTAATTTATTTCAATTTGAATAAAACAAAGTAAGCGCTTGATGTCCTACCAAAGTAATGTCATCTCTGGACGCTCATAGAAAATTGTGCGTTTAATTATATTATAATAATCAAGTTTTGAATTAAATTTATATTATAGTGAATATGTAAAAGATTTTACTTTATAATTTGTATACCTTAAATAAAATTACTTCGATTTTACAATAAATAAATTCTCGGACAACGCCAGGTAATCAGTTAGTATGTTTTGTAATATCTCTTGTAGTAATTTTTTTTATTATTATGAATAGTGATATCACATTTCAAATTTGAACAAACTATTTTTATTCTTAATACGCGTTTCGCTTTTAAGTTTGTTGCAAATTTGAACCCGGATATCACTATTCTTAATTTATAGTGCAACATGGAACAATTCAGTTTAAGTGAAACATTTTTATATTTGATTTATTGCATTTGCGTAGTTTAAAGTTTTTTTTTCAGTTTCTTATTTGAATTTCTTTTGTATATTTAGCATCTACTCGTCAAGCCCTTTACAACGACACCTGACGTGCACCAAACACTAACAATATTTTAAAGTTTAACAAAGTTTTCCGTTGATATACATTATCATCGGCATGGTGTATGTGTACTAAGTTTCAGCTCTCTAGTTTGTAAGATTTATATCATGCAGATAAGCAGATATATTTGTTAGTGATTAACTGAAAGTGCTTTAAATTCGACATCTTTGACAAAATAGTTAATTTGTTTTTACCATGTATACCGTAAAAGCTCGATTTGAGGTCGGGAGCTTAAATTAAAGCCGGTCTCGATTGAAAGTCAGTCTCGAATAAAGTTCCGATCTATTAGCAAAATTGTCCTCGGTCTCCCATTGATGAAGAACTTTATAATAATGAAGCATCATCTCCAGCGATTCCGAAACAGAAGTTAATATACCATTAAGGAATGACATAACCAAGTACTGAAAGGCTAAACTAGTCGCCGTCGCATAAACCATTTGAAACATATTTCCAAATATTTTGAATCGATTTTGAAAACATTAAAAGAGGCTCCAGTAAAACATCATCGTTACAAGTTGTTTGATATATTGCATGCTATATTTAGCATTGAAAATTTCCAATAGTGGTATAATTACCACAGATCTTCGAACTTATTAGTCTTATATATTCGTTCATGGAATGTCTTTAAAAAATTTGTTTTATATATTACATGACATACTTTTAGCATAATGGTATCATTAAATCAGGTAACACTGAACCAATTTCGACAATATTCGTACTTAATAATGTTATATTCGCTCGTTGCGAGTTGTTTGATATACTACTTTCTATATCTCAACACTGAAAATTTCGGAGGGTGTCATAATGGTACCGTTAGGACACGTCCAATTGCATCGATTTCAACCATCTTCTAAATCAGCGGCGCCCAACCTTTTTTTATCCGAGGGCCGCACTCGTACTCATATAAATTTCGCGGGCCAGAACGCAAACAAAACAAATATTTAAATTTTTTATTGTTATCGAATTGTTGCATTTTATTAATGAGAAATCTGTATCTGTTTTTTAGAATATAAAGGCGGGTCACATGAATGAGCTTCACGGGCCGGATTTGGCCCGCGGGCCGTAGGTTGGGCACCGCTGTTCTAAATGATTCGTGAACGGAACCATATTTATCGATTGGCTAAAACAGTGCTTAATAACGTTATAATTGCTTATAGCTCGTCGTTACGAGTTGTTTTATGTATTACATATACGAGCAACAGGGTACACAATTATTGCTTATAGCTCGTATACAGGCTACACAATTATTGAGCTATTATGAAAAAAATGAGTGTGCATAAGACCACACGACCAAAGTGAAAACTTTTGTGGCGACTGTAATCGAATCTAAGTAATGTATAGGTGAATGATATAAATATTATTATGGATGTTATTACTTAAACGAATCAGGAACAAGCCATAAATTAATATTATATAGTATAAAACCATTTATTTTCATTCGTTTTCTCATTAGATCTTTACTTATGCAAGGTGCTTTTGAAAAAGATGTCGTGAGATACCTAGCGATTTCTGCTCCTTAAAATAAACACAAGTTTCCTCATAGGTTTTGTCGAAATTGCATCCTATAAATGAGTAAACAGCTCGTGAAGTTTGGTTAAACTCCGTCCATAACGTAAACAAAAGCATATGAAAGACGTTAGTAATCATACAGTTCGTTGAACAGTCGCTAGTATGAATGTGCGTCGTATCGCAATAAGCAATCCAGCCGACAATACTATATCTCTCGATCATTTATCCACTTGTACGTCTTTCCCAATTTGTTGACAAGTTCATTTCTGAGGTCTAGTAATTACTCAATCTTTCAGTGGGCTGTGAGAATGGTCGAGTTTAGTGGACAGGTATTTCGCAGAAACCTATTAATGGAACACGTGATGGTGTTTAGTTTTTTTGATGTGCTTTTGTTTACGTTATCGGCAGAGTTTAGCCAAATTTCACTAGCTGTTTACTACTTTCAGGAAAGAAATTTCGACAAAACGAAAGAGGAAACGTGTGTTTATTTTAAGGTGCAGAACATCGCTAGATATCTCACTATATCCTTTAAAAAAGCATCCAGTAGATCACTTCTAGATTACATACAATTTATTAGCATTGAAAAGCCCAATGATATTGTAATGAAACAATTAATGATACCTTTCCAACATGTGCTACTAAACAAATATCGAGTATCATTAATTACTCGTTATATTTACTTATGACACGTTGTTACGAGTTGCTTGATTATACATGCCATATATTAGCACTGAAAGTTACAACAGTACCATAGGGTACCATATGGTACCATTAGGGCACGTGCTACTAAACAAATTCCCACTATCATTATTTACTCGTTATATTCACTCATAACACGTTGTTACGAATTGTTTGATATATTATATGCCATATCTTAGCACTAAAAATATCAACAGTACCATAGGGTGCCATATGATATCTTTAGGGTACGTGCTACTAAACCAATTCCCACTATCATTATTTACTCGTTATATTCAGTCGTGACACGTTGTTACGAGTTGTTTGATATATTACATGCCATATTTTAGCACTGAAAGTTAAACCGTACTATATGGTACCATTAGAGCACGTGCTACTAAAACAATTCCCAGTATCATTACTCACGCGTCATATTCATTTATGAGACATCCTTACACCTACACGTGTCACTAGACCAATATCTGCTATCACTAGTTACTCATACGTATATATTCATTCATGGAAAGTCGTGACGAATTGTACCATAGGAAATTTTTCAGGGGGTTTCATAGGAAATTTTTCAGGGGGTTTCATAATTGTACCATTAGAGCACGTGGCATTAGAGCACGTACCTATTCATGGTATCTCACGTTCGATCTTGTTCGTGCTCTGTCCATTATTAATGGATTGGTGAAAACAGAGTGCGGTAAAGTTAATTCGTTTTCAAGTTATCATACAAAATGCTGAGCACCCTACTAATAAAGAAATCCGAGTTTTCCCGGAAAACGTTTCACTTCCAAGCGTGACAGATCAGACACTTTCACTCTCCAGCAAAATTTTGTATGCGGTGCGCCTATAGAAGTTTTCACTTCAAAAAAAAAACTTGATAACTTTTGAACATTTGGCGAGATTCAGTTTAAACTTGGTGGTTGAATGCAGGGTATGTTAGAATTTCTTTGAGCATTGTTATTGTTATTGTTGTTCATTTTTCACTGAAAATGTCGAAATACAGCGTTTCTGAGCGTATATTCATCGTCATCTCTATTATCCAAAGTGACCCAGGTTTCGAAAAGATGTGGTTCAATGGAATCAAGCCAAAAACTGTGGACACAACTATAGAAAGAAAAATAACTCCGAAAACACTATTCCACATAATAAATTAAAAAAAATTTTAATTTATTATGTGTAATAGTGTTTTCGGAGTTATTTTTCTTTCTAAAGATGTGGTTCTTTGCAGAGCGCATTCTAGCTTTGGAGTACCCAGAGGCCATTGGAATGGCAGTCTTTTGGCCGCCATATTTTCCTGATCTCAACCCTTGTGACTCATTTTTGTGGAGCAATATTAAAGGCTCTTGTTGTGTATCCTGAAGAAGCCGGGAATAAATGGCGAAACTAGTTGATAATTCTGTTGTCCACCTTTTATACTGTAAAGCCACCACTCACTTCGTTAGTAAGAACAGTATTATGATCCCTACTCTTTCCAATATTAAAGATAAAGTTTACGCAAATAACCCCGGAACCATCGCTGAGCTCAAAACAGCCATTCAGGAGGTCATCGAAAGCATCGATGTCTCGACACTTCTACGAATCTTGCAGAATTTTGCTCTTCGTCTGCACCACATCATAATCATTGATGGAAAGCATATCGAACATGTCATAAACTAAATTCGAATATCTGTATTTACTTTTAACATTTGAATAAAATTTTTGAACTAAGTAGTTTTTGAAAATTTGATTTTTGAAGTGAAAACTTCTATAGGCGCACCGCAAACAAAGTTTTTGTTGGGGAGTGAATATATCTCATGCGTCATGCTCGGAAGTGAAACGCTCATTCGGGTAAACTCGGGAGGCAAAAAGTGCATATGCAATCGGCTTGTCCCGACGTCCGTACGTCTGTAAACAAAATTCAAACAATTCATAGCGTTGAGACCAGAGACAAATGAAAGGAAGAGACTGGCAATGACCTCCCCTCTAATGGTGCCTTCGCGCCGCCATATTGGGATTGGCAAGAAACAACTGATCGCACGAGGCAATGCATGTGAATCAATCGGTTTGGTTTGGTTTGTTTGGTATTAACGTCCTTTTCAACTTCTATGGTCATTTCAGGACAGGGTTATAGGGGC
Organism: Rhysida immarginata; assembly: GCA_023313115.1. Lineage (NCBI taxonomy): Eukaryota > Metazoa > Arthropoda > Chilopoda > Scolopendromorpha > Scolopendridae > Rhysida > Rhysida immarginata. The sequence continues at coordinate 5,864,884 of JAHWFO010036886.1, forward strand.
GGCAAGCAAACTACTACACGGGACCAACATCTTTACTTCCCTTCCGAAGGAAGTGCGTGTATCAGGATTTTCTCCCTGAAAAAATCTTCGTCGTCCTCGGCCATCAGAGGCGATAACGCAACCACTGAGCTACCGATGTGAAACAATCGCAAACAATTGCTTATTACAATATGTGGATTAAAAAATTGATTATTTTGTTGAATTGAGAATTATTTCTTCCTTTTCTTTTAATTTAAAATATTAAAATATTTGTCTTTTAAAAATTCGTTAGGCATTGAATCAGTTATTTGGAGTTATTAAAAGTATATGTTATCGTTAGTTAATACAATAAAGTTTTTTTTAAAAAAATCAGAAAACAGGTTATGCTTACTATTACTACCAGAAATCATCTACAAAAACAGCTGAAATTACATTGAGAATATATGCCGCCTTAGGTTTTTGCCAATCGTAACATGGCGAATGCTGCACTTCCGCTGGCACCAGTAGCGCTCAGCGAAATGAATAGGGCACTGCCAGACTCTTTCTTTCATTTGTGTCTGGTTGAGACAGGGTATAGCGAATTGTTGAAAGAGACGAATCATCCTCGCATTGGGGAAAACGCGTGCTGTGCATTTTTTCGGCTCCGCGTATGCTCTATATATTGTTAGGATGATGCGCGTGAAAGACAATTATTATTAAGCTCCCCTAAACAAAAGGATTTCTTTATTAGTAGGGAGCTTATTATTTATTACGATAACTTGAAAACGAATTAACTTTTTCGCATTCATTTTTCGCCAATCGATGAATATGGAGAGAGCAGGAACAAACTTCTAAGGTGAGATATCCGGAATACGTACAATAGCACGTGCACTAATGAAAACATTATGATATCCCCTTAAAATATTCGATGTAAACATATGGCAGTATTATATCAAACAATTCGTAACGACGTGTCATCCATGAATATAACGAGTAATTAATGATATTCTATATTGGTTTGGTAGCTCGTGTACAATGGTACCATATGCAAAGGGCATGGCATATAATATATCAAACAACTCTTAACGATGTGTCATGCATGAATATAACGTGTAATTAAAGATAGTAAAAACTGGTTTAGTAGTACGTGTTCTTTGGAACCATACGGTATCATTGGAAACATTCAATGCAAAGGCATGGCATGTATTATATCAAACAATTCGTAACAATGTGTCATGCATGAATATAAAGAGCAGTTAATGATATTCGATATTTCTTTAGTAGCACGTTTTCATAAGATACCATTGGAAACTTTCAATGCAAAGACATGGCATGCAATATGTAACAAAGTGTCATGAATGAATATAACGAGTAATATAATGATGTTTGAAATTGGTTTCGTAGTACATGTTCTAATGGTATCTTTAATGGTACCATTGGATTTTTCAATGCTAAGATATGGCATTTAAAATACCTAACAACTCCTAACGAGTTTTTAGGCCTATTGTTATCCATAGTTAATTGCTTTCCATAGCAAACTGCAGTTAGGCCTAACATTATCAATACACTGAACGACCTATTTACTAGAGACATTCCGCTAATAGCGTCTTGCGCCTCCTTTAGCGGCGAGAACTGCCTGAATACCTGTTGGCATGGATTCAACAAGGTCTTGAAACTGCTGCAGAAGAATAGCAGCCCAGGCTGACATCACAGCATCCCGTAATTGGTGCAGGTTGGACGGTAGTGTGGGTAGGCGTCGGATGGTTCACTCCACTTAATCCCATAAATGCTCGATCGAGGGAGATCGGGCGACCGAGCTAGCCACTGAAGCAGGTATAAGTCCGCGTCATGTTCTTCGAACCAGTCCAAGATCATTCGAGCATGGTGACAGGGAGCACTGTCCTGCTGAAACTGTCCGTCACCTCGAGGGAAAGCAGTCATCATGAACGGGTGCACCTGATCAGCAACAATGTTCAGGTAGTGTGTCGCCTTCAGGAATGTGTCTACGGATATCAAGGACCCTGTGTGTCCCAAGAGAAGACAACCCAGATTAGCACTCCTCCTCCACCCGCCTGTACAGTTGTCTGCTGACAGAATGGGTCCATGGCCTCGTACTGTCTGCACCAGATGCGCAGTCTGCCGTCCGCATGATGAAGTAGGAAGCGCGATTCGTCGGACCAGGCGACCTTCTTCCACTCATCCAGTGACGAGTGGCCATGCCTGTGTGCCCATAGCAGGCGCGCTTTCCTATTTTGCGGTGACAGCGACGGTACTCCTCAAATTTAATAGAAAGCTGGAATAAAGAAAGCAGAACTAAAATATTTCATGTTTAAGGAATTCTGATCTTACGAGAAATTATTTCTCTGACCGACGCACTACTTCATTTCCGCAAAAATAATGGCCGACGAGATGAAATTGCAAAAGCTTTTTTTCGCGGTTTTTCGCTTTTCAAAGCATTTTTTTTTTAGTAGCGACTATGTGCATGGACTAATTATTATAATAGTTGCTATTTATATCTTGCCTAATCATGTGTAATAAAAATCATCGAATTTATCCATGAAAACTTGAGCATTTATACCACAACAGGATCTGTTCTGCTTCATCGGAACTTATCAATTACCTATTTCAGGGAGATTTCAATGTTGATTTTTTAAAGAAAAATCAAAGTCTTTTATTGATAATGTTTTAAGGCTGGACATCATTCTACAAATAGCATGATGCAAAAAACGACACCAAAAAAGCGTTATTATATAAACCACATCGGATTTAAATATGTCGAATGACCCAAATGAGTGTACAACAAAATATGGAGCTACAATTGACGGAGATTGTTTTTAGAAATTTAGAGAGACTTGAATCAAAACTATTTATCTCGTATTTCAATTATCACAAGCCCATTGTTTCTTTCTTAGATTTTGATAATATTGAAGAAGATGTTGATTTACAAAATCAACAGCAAAATTCAACAGATCATTGATACGTAGTTATAAGGGCACACATTGTAGATCTAATGAGAGAACGGATGAAAGTAAATGGTTTTATACACATACAATATTAATTTATGGCTTGTTCCTGATTCGTCCAAGTAGTAACATCCATAATAATCTTTATATCATTCACATATATATTACTTAGAATCGATTACAATTGCCATAGAAGTTTCCACATCGGTCGTGCGATCTTAAGCACACACCCTTTTTTTTATTTCATATAGCTCAATATTTGTCACCATGTATCTTAGCATTGAAAATTTCTAGGGAGTGTCATAATGGTATCATTGTGTTGCACGTGCCATTGTACCGATTTCGATCATCTTCAAACTGGTTCGTGCGATGAACCATATTAATCTATTGGTGAAAAAAAACTGCAAAAATCTTTTATAGGGTTCGAGATGATCGAGTTACAGACGGATAGACACACAGACTCGTTCCCTTGCAGTAATAGCATAAAGCACCTTTCGGTAATTAATAATATCTACTAGAAAATTTCTCCAGTTTATGAAGTAAAACTTTAAAATTTCGTTTTTAATAATTGTTTTCACTAAGAAGAGATGTACACGTAGTTGTACGACGCATTTTTTTTTTGCGAGCAAGCATATCCTGGAAGCGATAGCGTTGCTTTCAGATGAAGTGGATTTGTGCGTATTGTTGAGTAGTGGAAGAAAGAAGCTGAGAGCGCAACAATACACATACCCACCGCTTTAACAATGAAATCTTTCTATAGCTATATGTGCTCAATGTTTTTCTTTTTCTCGGTTTATTTTGAAAGAAACAAAATTTATCATTTTCTTATTTTGCAAACATCAATAATAATGTTACTTTAGATGAGTAACATATTTCAATTTTGTGTGAATCTGTGAGGTACATGTTCGTGTAGTTCCTTTGTAAGTTGCATGTCAAAATTTAGTGGTATTTTTTGGAAATCGCTCTTAACGCTGAGTCTGGAGCCTGTCTCGTTTAATGGTTGGGGAATCAAGACTGTTTTTACAAATAGCAGTCTGGGCCTCAAATCGGGCTTTTACGGTGTGCTTATCTAATATACGGTCTATCTGTTATACAGAGTCCGCCAAAAAAGTATATATAATTTAAGGAACGAAAATATTTATTTTGTGTTTGTTTTACATCTATATACTGATCACACATGTAGTACTTTAGATGTTCAAAATGATGGCCGTTGGCGGCCAGACACATAACGGAACTAAGAGCGGTCGCCGCAGCTAGTCGGTCAATGTCGGTTAATGCAGATCGCTGCACATGCCATTGTAATCTCCTGCTAAAGGTCCTCCAGCGTGCGCGGCCTACATCGATAGACTTGATCTTTCACGGTTCCCCACAAGAAAAATTCCATAGGTGTTAGATCTGGCGTCTGTGGAGGGTACACTTCTCCAGTGACAGTAGCATCAAAGAAAGAGTGCCCTACTAAGCCCCTAGATGTTAGTCTACACTATACATGAACCCCTGGAAGATTGACCGCCTTATCCACATTCACATACAGTCTGACAAAGAGTTATTTTGGTAGTCTTATGATACAGAATATAATTATACTCTTTAAAGTACGATAACAGAGTATGAAGTTTGCCTCCTACGCAAAATTCGGCTGAAAAAAGGTTACTGAGTTAATCAGTTTATTACCTTTTTTTCATATATATTTTTTGGCAGACTCTGTATACTCAGTATTTTTGAGATGGAATTGCAGTAAAGATTAGCCAGAAACATACATTAAAGCTCTTTAACCTTTTAAATTAAGCAAATATTTTGTTTACCCGTCCAAATGCTTGCTGCCGATTGCGAAATATGAAATTGCTTTTCGAGATATTTTGGGAGGAACAAGACGAGTACTTCGAGACCAAGCCACGCGAACAAGTCACTCATCATTCTTAGGAGGAAAGGAACATTGGTAAATATACGACGAATGCTCGGCAGAACATCTAAAATGGGAAAAGGAAAGAAAGAAAAAAAGACTGTAGATAAACACTGCAGAATTATTATCATTTATACTTTTAATACGCTTCTTCCATCTTATTCACTAATGCATGTTGTAGATCCCATGGGGAGGCCGTGGCCAGGTGCGCTTTCACTGAACTCACAACATCAGGCACAACATCAGGCAACATCATGGGCGACCATCAGTGACATACGATCTTCACCTCCCCCCCCCCCCCCGGCTGCTGCGACATATAGGCCCTGGATGGACGTATTGGATTACATTAAAATAAATAAAATAAAAATAAAGATGTAATACAGAGTCGCTGTTTTATTTATTTATTTAAATAAAACAAACCACATGACAATATTTTGGAATTAGAAATACTGTACATGTGCAAACGCTTAAGTCCAGATATTTTTAGTCAGTGGGGATGTTTGGTAAAAAAATGGAGTTAAATATCACTCAATTCAACAACTAGAACTAGGACTAAACAGAAAACATATACAGGGTGTCCCAAAATGTCGTTTACAAACTTTACGTGCTGCTCTGTCAGACCATGACGAAAAAGTTTTACATAGGATAACTTGAGAATAAAATAAAACTCTTTTTCCACAACGAACTTCTTTTACATAGGAAGTTGTGTCCGAAAAGTGACCAGCCACCGCTAGAGGGCGATGTTCGCAGGCTTATTAGAGAGCGGAAAGCGGGATCCCCTGACTGACTTAACATGGATTTCTTCCTGTGGGGATGCATGAAGTCCCTGGTATACGTGACACCCGTAAATCTTCCATCGACCTCGTCGCCAGTATTTTTAAGTTTGTTTTTGTTAATAAAGTCATGTTAACGTTTTTGCGTGTCTTTTTTGCGTGTCGGTCACATTGCTGTAGCACCCCACGGTTTGATTTTCGGACCCAACTGCTCAACATTTATAAATTTGTAAATTAATGAATACTTCGTACGAAATTCTACGCGATAGCGTAACTGATCTAAGGCTTTATTTTATAACTTTCAAATAAATAAGTGGAAGTACTGGGAGACGATGAGTAAGGAAAACTCAACATAATATCCATAAAAAATTCATTTTAATTAAATATAATTTAAAGAATTTTAACTTCAACCTGAAAATTTAAACTGAAAATAGCTAAATCATTAATCTACCAGATTTATGCAAGTAATTTTATATACACATATTATTTACAATTATCTTCCTAGTTTATGAATTCATTGTTTTGTCGTTTTTTAAGAAAGTTTGTGTGTTTATTTCTTATACAAATCTATAGTTTTATTCCGATATTGATGAAATTTTATAGGACTAATAATTATCGATAATAGGATAATAATTGAGGCGTGTACTTGCAAAAGCGGCTACATCCGTTCTACGAAATTTTTCAAAAATGACAAAATAAATATTACAGTTTTTAATAAAATTTGGTTTGTTTTTAATTATGTGGGTTACACGACTTGTAATAGGATGTAATTTTAAGCAAAATTTGGAAAATCCTCTGCAAATAATAAACATGTTATTGAAATTTGAAGTTGGGATGAGGCTGAGTTTGCAGCTAAAATAGGTGATGTGGCTGGTTTTGAAACAACCTAAACAGATAGAAATAGTACTGCACAAAAATAACACAGTAAAAATGGAGTTATATCGTATGTTTATTTATTTGATCAGTACAAAGAATAGTAAGTAACCTAACTAACGGCGTTAGTAAGCAGAATTAGTAAACGAAGTAGTAACTACCGTAAAACCTTGAATAAAGGTCGGGTATTCAAATAAACGCCAGTCTCGATTAAAGGCCGGGTGGTGTTATAAAAATAGATTAAACGCTGGGTCTCGATTAATCGCCGAGGACCTCAGGACCATTGTGACAAATAGACGCCCGGGCCTCTATTCAAGGTTTTACGGTACTTTAAAAGCGAAACTAAACTAAAAACGTAATAAACTTAGTAAAACAATGCAAGTTTGTGATTTTATTTAAATATTAATTTGCGGTATTTCTTCAAGTGTTTCGCAAATTGATTCATCCGAAAGTTCAGAAAATAGTTCGTTCTCGCTTAGTATATTTTTGTAATAGGCGTAAAGGCATAATTTGGATGTAGCTGTTTATGCAACAAACACAATGATGGATGTAGCTGTTTTATGCAACATAACAGTACATTTAAAGTAGGATGTATGCTGCATAAATGGGATGTAGCCGGTTTATTCAAGTGGGATGTAGCCGGTTTCGAAATGAACTGACTTTACCATATCACCAAGCATATTTTACCGTATAGTTTTCCACTGTTAGTAGAATTTTGAAGTAGACGCCTCACTTAACGGTGATGGCAGGGTATACTAATAGGAGGTACAGTCAACGTGAAAATGTTTCCTAAAGTGTGCACTTTCCATAGCATCTAAAGTGTGAAACATCTGCGTTGGTAAACATGTTTACTATATTAAATTTGTTAACATGGTGATCAAAGTGTTTTATTTCGAATTAGCAAATTAGGTGACAAAACTGAATTTATTTATTTATTCTTTATGCTTTATTATTAAAACTCAAACATTAGGATCATTTAGCTACATAAAACCATTATACATGATCCTTTTTATGCGATAAACAATAAACATATATTAAAATAAAAAGAAAACAACAATTATAATAAGCACACAAGGACACATTTTAAAAACTTTTTTCTCAGAATGACCAAAGTAATCGGCAGTAGAGACTGCTTGCGACTCTTAAATCTTTCAGTAATGACATATATCTCGTAACTTTTACTTTGACTTTGTGTGAACTATCAATGCCTTCTAGAGAGAAATCAACACCTCCTCTCTAGAAGGCGTTGGAACTATCGAAAGTAAATAGAGACGTGCATGTGAAAGTTTCCTAATTCTATACATAGCATACCAAAATGTTTGCTAATCTGTAGATGTTGACTAATTCGAAGTTGACTAATTTGAAAGACTTTCAACGCTACTATCTATGGGAAGTGGATTTTGGTTTGAGCACTTGTTGAACAAGTTAAAATGTTTCCAAACTTGTGTGTTGACTAAGTCGATAGACTACTGTATCTCACCAATAATATACAAGGTCTTTATAAGTAAAGTTCCATTTTGACATGGCCATAAAAAAAACTACTGGACCAAAAGCTATAATACTTGGTAATATTATACAAGAGGGCATGGGAAGATCATACCCACCAAAAAAAAATTAGTTCAAAACGTCACCACCAGCATGGAATGGCGCTCTATGCAATATTCGTATACGAAATTAGACACGAAGACACAGATTAACAAGTCTTTAATCGTTACTAAAATTAGTTACATGTTGAATGTGGCCTCCACCATTTACTGAAAGCAGGTTACACCGGATTACTGCGTTCTCAACTGTAGCTCGTAGCATATCAGGAGGAATGTTGCACACCTGTCGGTGTATCGCATCTTTCAGTTCCGCCAAATTCCTGACGTTATCACCATAAACAGTGGCTTTGAGGTAACCGCAGAGCCAGAAGTCACAGGGGTTGATATCTGGTGACCGGGGTGGCCAAGAAAGGGGGAAGTTTCGGCCTATAATCCGTTCATCTGTGAAATGTTACTGAAGTAACTGTTTGACACATGTACCAATATGAGGTGGAGCCCCATCCTGCATAAAAATCGTTGCTGAAGTTCTGGTATCACATAACTTCATAGCATGGACGCCATGCGAGCAGCAGTCACAGTGCATGTCACGAGTCCATCTTTCGACTGCTCTTCAAAAAAATACGGTCCAATTATGACATTTGCTGTCATACCACACCACACGGTAACTTTAGGAGACTGTAATGGAATTTGGTGGAGAACATGAGGGGGACTGGTGGCCCAAATCCTGCAGTTATGGGGGTTGACATCCCCACTCAGGTAAAAATGGGCCTCGTCCGTCCACAAAATGTTCCATGGCCAATGCTCGTCCACCTCCATCCGTGCAAGGAATTCCAATGCAAGGAAGATCGTTAGGTTCGAGTTGTTAGACAAGGTGGATGTTGTATGGGTAGTACCGCAGCACTTAACGTACGATCTTGTACACCGTACTCAGTGGTAAGTCCAGATTCTCGTCAGATTCCAAGACCACTGTCTAGCAAATGACCTTTTTCGGGAAGAGCAGTTTGGCTTTCGTGCTGCCCACTCTTGTCCGATACAGATATGGAGGCTCGTTGAAGACCTGAGCACCCCCCTGAACCTCTCCAGGTACTGTGGGGTGGTATTTCCCGATGTCAGTAAAGCTTTTGATCAGGTGTGGCATGAGGGCCTTGTCTACAAAATGATCAGAGACGGGTTCCCTGCCGATTTGATTTTGTTGGTGAAATCCTTTCTTGACGGCAGATCCTATCAAGCCAAAGTTGGAGAAAATCTTTCCGTTGTAAAGGCCGGTGTCCCTCAGGGTTCTGTCTTCGGGCCTGTGCTATTTAATTACTTTGTACATGATTTCCCGAAACCGATGATTGTAGTCTGTATTTTTATGCGGATGATACTGCCATTATGACATGGGCACACCAGCCGGCTTACGTTATCACTCGGCTGCAGTGCGCCTTGAAGCAGTTCGAAGACTGGTTTAACTGCTGGAAGTTGAACCTTAACATCGGAAAGTGCAAGGCTTTGTACCTCAATAGGAAGCTCAAGCGTCCCCAGATTCTCTTGTTCTGTTCAATAAGAAACTGGACTGGGTGGACAACTACAAGTACCTGGGAGTTATCATTGACTCAAGACTCTCATGGAACAGGCATATGTCCTATGCTCTGAACAAAGCGAAGAGGGCTAAGTACAGTATCATAGCTCTCATGGGTCGCAACAGCGCTCTCAGCATTGACAACAAGCTACTTCTGTACAAATCGATTATCCGGACCATACTCCTCTATGGCATGCCTGCGTGGGCGACTATCTGTAAAACTAGATGGAGTGAACTACAGTCATTCCAGAATGTTACCCTGAGGACCATTGCTCAGCTGGACAGAAGGACGGTGAAAAACCAATCCATCCACATGGATTTAAACATGGCCCATATCGGAAAGTTTATACAGGATCTCTTTTTGATTATGATACAGAAGATGAAGACTCACGACAATAAACTTGTGAATGGAATACTGAAGAACTCATTGAATATGAACTATGAATACGAAGTATCATAAACCGAGGCACGTTCTTGACGCTAATTTTGAAGATATTACCAACGTCTCTTTCCCGAACTACTGGAAGATGTGATAATCTTCTTTCTCCTTGTGTTTTTTATTTCGTTTGTATTTTGTTTCTGACAATCGTCAATCTTATTTTCTTTTTTGTATAATATGGAAGACCGCTTGGGTTGGTTAGGCTTCTTGACTACCTCAGTGTAGTTCATTTGGAGTTTATTCTGGTTGGATGAGCTTTGTGAAAGCGCTGCTTTCGTCCCATCCTAACAAATGTACACTTCACTGTTCGATTATCGATTGTCGACACAGAGTTGGGGATATGAGGACGATCAGGACGATCAAAGCGGACTAGCTCTTCAAGGTATCACTCTACTTTCTTTTCAGGTATCATTTCATTACTCTCATTTCACGGTGCCCCCTTTTCAGGGCGATACTCACCTCCTGCTACGTCTTATGTGCTGGTCCCTGGCGTTGGAATTAATATTCCCGTAAATCAGTACATCAAGACGCTCATTATCCTTCTGGGTCCCTGGCGTTGGGATTAATTTCCTCGCAAACCTAACTAAGGACATTTTTTCATATCATCTATTATTATTCTAATCATTCACGAGTGGGTCCCTGGCGTAGAATTAATTTTCTCGCAAACCTGACTTGTTCATTTTTTCTTAAAGCTAGGTGCGTCCTTCTTAGGACGGCTTCTTTAGCACACACCTAGCTGCGAGGTTACTCCACCCCCCCCTCCCCCCGGTTCTATACATTTGTATATGATGGCTTCGTCTAAATTAACTATGTTGAAGTCGGCAAAGGAGTCTTTGCTAGCACCTGACGGTAAAAGCGTGTCCTGCGAAAGGGCCTACAGGGATGCTTGTTTGGACCCTAGGTTTGCTGCATTTGACCTAGTATTTAATGAAATGCTAGAAACTCTCAGGAATGATATAAACTCTAAGTACAATGCACTGGAGGAGAAGGTCGACTCCTTACGAACAAGTTTCGACGAGAAATTCAATGGAATCAACACGGAAATTCAAAACTCTCGTACAGACGTCATCAACAAGATAAATGAAATTAGAAAAGCCTTTGAGAAATGTTCCGGGACTCCAAAGGCGAGAAACTCCAAGGAAGAAAATAAGGTAAGAGAAAATTTTCAACCTATCTCGCTTGCTAACAAAGTGCATGGACTGGAGTCCATGGAAATAAGTGATGATCGTGACTGTTCGACAAACGGTGGTAACAAAAGAAGCCATTCCGACAGAAGTGATGGAGAAGTGGAAGACAGTGCCTGGCCAGTTGTTCGTAGCAAAAAAAACAGAAGGGGACTAGGACGGAAAATTCCCAGATTAAGGTAAGTGAAAAGAAAACTATTTACATTCCCCCTATTATCGTTAGACATCACCGGAAACCGATTAAGGAAGTGCTAAATGAGATAAAAAATCACGTAACGTTAGATAAGATTACTGCACATACCGGACGCTCACACACTATCAAGGTTAAATGCCACGATGAGGAGACACATAAAACCCTCGTGTCAGGAATCAAAATAAATGGTGTGCTTAAAATCCAGCATCATCAGCTCAAATATGAAAAACTGTTAAAATACGTTGTCCGTAATGTAGATATAACGTATGACATGGAAGATTTTTGCGCAGACCTTAGAAACGCTAACTACTTTCCCGATAAGGCAGTTAGACTTAAAAAAGCAAATGGTGAAGTTGAGATGCCAATGGTTCTAGTACTCCTACAAAACACTGAGCACAATAAATCTTTCCTAAATTTAAAGCGTATTGGTCCACTTGCTGTTACAGTTGAATTGTTTAGGGGCAACAAGAAGCCCTTACAATGTTACAATTGCTTACGTTTTGGGCATGTGTCCCAAGGCTGCACCGAGTCGCCGCGTTGCAACAAGTGCGCGGGCGACCACCAGCCAAGGGACTGCACCAATATAAAAGGTAAAGATCCTCCTAAATGTATTCGATGTGAAGGCCAGCACACATCGAGTTATACAAAGTATCCCAAATACCCACAAGTTAAAAGGAATAGAACTTCCAAAGTAGCTGAAGGAAGAACTTTTGCATCCGTTGCTTCTGCTTCTATTGGTAAGGGAGTCGCTGACCACGACGAATTGGTTAAAATTCAAAGGTATTTGGGTAACCTAATGAATATGTTAAAGGACAGTAGCAAAGTGTTGCCGCAGATCACTCAAACTGAGACAAGACAATAATCATGGATAGACACCCCTACAAAGTTATAAAACAAGGTAAGCTACGTTGCACTATATGGAATGCGAGGGGCATCCCTCGCAAGTGTCATGAGTTCTACGATTTCCTCACAAGCTGGAACATTGATGTTGCCTTCTTGTGCGAAACCCATCTCAAACAGAGTAAGGCTTTCAATCTACCAGGGTACTATGTGGATCGGAAAGATAGGCCTCCTAAAAAAGCTTCAGACCCAGGCTCCGGTGGGGTAGCTATTGTTGTAAAAAGAGGTATTAATCACACTATGTTGTGTCAGATTACTGCATTCCAGCAAAACATGCTCCACCGTTTCAGGTTTTCCACACGAGCACATATTATTTCTTGTAAGATTTAGGCGGTATTGAAAAGATTTGAGAGGGAGGTGGCCGCTACGAAGCCTAAATAAAGCAGCCTTTTCTTGGCGAGATAACTCTTTGGGGGACAGAAGACCCACTTTAGTTAATGAGTGAAGATACTTTTTATATTGTTGACCGCAGTTATTAGCTTTCCATTCCAAGTTCCACAGAAGGCAGGTTCTTGATTTACCACACGTCTTCACGTATGGGGGTCTAGGCGAACAGGTCTGATATTTTTATTTGGGGCGCGTTCGACATGTGCACACTAAACGCACCTAGTGACATCACTCAGTGCGAGCGGTGAAAAAAGTGTAGTGCATTTTGTGTGTGTCATGAAAATCAGTAAAGAGCACGAAAGTGGGATGTTCACCTCACCCGTGCTACCACTAATAGTATGGCTACTGCTGAAAATAAAACCCATCATAACATCTGCACTCATATAACACGCCGAAATCGATCATTACACAGGTAGATTTCAATGTCAGTTTAAACGATATAGAGATTTCAATTATTTTATTATACCTGTTGGCTCTTTAACGGTAACTAAAACTCCGAACTATCTATCGCTACATTTCAAGCTCTAGGGCAGCGCCATCTTGCAACGCACTAAACGACTCTGCTCCTAACCTAGGGTCATTTAGTGCGCGCACTGGCGATGACGAACACGACCGGGTTCCAAGACGAACACGTTAGTGCGTTTAGTGGGCGCACAAAGGCGTTTAGTGCGCGATGTCGAACGCGTCCTAGATTTCCTAGCCCAATTAGCGAGGTTGTCTGCTATTTCATTGCCCTGAAATCCTCTGTGGCTGGGAATTCATAAAAATTTTATTTCGTATTCTAATGAGAAGAGTTTAACTGCGCTAAAGTATAACTCATTAGGCCCTTATGGAACCAAATGTTCTTACGGAAAGCCGTCTCCATAGCAGCCATGTTTTTACTATCCGTTATTATCAGATATTTGTCAGGAGGTTTATTCAATACTAGCGTTAGGGCTTTATGGATGGCCAAAAGTTCTAAGTTAAAAGAGTTTATTGCAGGGGAGACTTTATGTGAGATTATGAAGAGATTTTTTGCAAATACACCAATACCCCCCTCATCAGAGCCATTTAGAAATGAACCGTCTGTATATATCCTGTGATAACCATTATATTCACATTCTATTATAGTTATGAAGATGCATTTTAACATTTCTGGCGGGGTGGTTGCTTTACTGACGTGAACAATTTTGAAAGTGTTAGAAAGGAACTGCATCCCTTTAGGGAAGTCTAAGATGTTCAAACTACTTAAAAAGATGTCATCACTCTCGAATTTCTCGATTATTGCCCACCAACACTTTGAGTTTATTTGAGCTGATAATTTTGCTGCAGTTTTCCTTTATGATAGATCGTCCTGGAATTCTTTTAACGATTGAGCGTATGAATATATAAAGGATATGGTGACATATTCCCATCTTAATCTCGGAGGAGGAAGATTAGATTCCGCATATAGTAGAGGAATGGGAGAGGACTGTAGAGCGCTCAACCCCAGTCTGAGGATTTTCCTTTCCCATTTCTCCAGTGGCTCAATTACTTTCCTTGTAGGCAGAAGAAGAAGAAACGAAAAACTATCAATAGTCCGAATAATTGAAGTCAGAATGATGTTGATATTTCTCCATGTAGGGCCCCATTTCGATTTAATTATGAGCCTAGCGCGTGCCAGATTCTTCATAAGTTTTTCACAAAGCATGGATATACGGCCGCCAGGTCAGACGATCATCGATGATTACCCCAGAAATTTATGGGCACACCTAAAAGCCAGTTTTTCTTCTTTAAAGCAGATCGGGCTGTATGACATGGAGCCTTGTTTTGATAAGCACATAACAACTGTTTTATCTGGTGAGAAACATATGTGGTTATTTACAGCCCACTCATTTAAAGCATGACTTGCTAGCTGAAGAGAGGTTTTAATCTCCGCAATTACTTTGTTAGATGCCCATATTGCAATGTCATCTGCATATATTATGCCATATCTGAGGAGGTAATATGTCTACAATGTCCAGAATGAAAATATTGAAGAGTGTAGGGCTAAGGACTGACCCTTGGGGAAGACCTCTCTGCTGCATACTCCATACTGAGCCCTCCGGGTACTGGATTCCCACTTTCCGAAATTTAAGGAAGGCAGAAATCCATGTTATGAAATTTCTAGGGATGCTCAATTTACACATTTTGTTCGATTAATATTTCAAGATTGACCAAGTGGTATACTTTTTCTATGTCCAGAAATATTATACCCACATGTTCTTCTCTTTCCCACGCTGTGTATATATGATCTATAAGTTTAAATATTGAAAAGACGTGATTTTTCCCTTTTCGGAAACCGGTAATACCCAAAGGCAGAATGTTGTTTAGTTCCATGAAACGTTGCAGTCTATCGCTGATCAATCTTTCCAAAAGTTTAGCGATACATGATGTTAGAGCAATGGGTCTGTAGCTACCTGGAGCATAAGGGTGCATTTTTGTGGCTTTAAGATAGGACATATTATCGTCTTTTTCCGTTCTGTGGGATTATACCTGTATTCCAGGACTTATTCAAATGACGAAGCAAAATATTCAACTGACTCTCGCTTAAGCGAGAAAAAGTGGAGTTCTTGATCTGGTCGTCACCTGGGGCCGAATCCTTGTTTCTGAAGGCATTTTTAAGTCAATTATTGAAAAGAGTCGTTCCCATGATGAAATCTCAGATTGTTCCCTGAACGATGATATCTGAGGGACAGCCCAGTGATCCAAAGGCTGTGTACAGCCTCCAACGGCCTGCCGACTCTCTTGGTGTTAAGATAATATCGTCCTTATTACGGATTAAGGGTATAAGCTGACTAGGTCGACGGGAGAAAATTTTTAGCACTTTCCATATATTTCCTTTACTATCGCCTTCTATTAAATTTTTCCAGTAGTCTCTTCTCATCTTTTTTAGAAATCTTTTAAACACAGCTTTTGATTTCTTGTGTAGTTACCAGCAGTTAAAACATTTACACTTTTGATAAGATCTTTTCGCTTTATTTCGCTCCCATATTGCCTGTTCACACTCCCTATTCCACCAGCTTGGCCTAGGGGGAATGTGTCTTTTAGATTGTCTTCCGGGACCACCTCTTTTTTGAACGGCTAATGATTAGCCTGTTAAGTCATGCGTCATTGATAAGCACATACTTTCTGAGTGGTCCCAATTAGTAGGAGGGTGATTTGGGGTAGCGGCCAGTGGAAAAGGTCTATTTGTTTTTTGAGAGAAGTTCAAGATATTCATCGTCAATCATATCGGCTGATGGTCACTGCCATATGAACCAAAAACTTGCTCAATTTTACATTGGATTTTTTTGTCCAAGGATATATGACAGCAAAGTCCAAATTAGAAGGTTTCCACTCCCATCTCGCTGGGTGATACGTTGGGTTTGTGGTGTATAATACCTCTAAGTTTCTCTCCAGTATAATTTCTTCTACTATTTTCCCCTTGTGGTTGTAGTCATGACATCCTCAGAGAGGGCTCCTCGCATTATAATCCCCAATTGCAATAAAAGGTAGTGTTAACAATGAGAAGAGTTCCTTCCAAAGTTCTTGTTTATGTAACCAGGGACGTATATACAATAAACATGTATCCAACAGTTAAATACATGCAAGACTATATCTATTACCGCTACATTTTGAATATGCTTACTGTAGTTAAGGAAGCGAGGAGTATTAGCTCTTATTGATGCCAAATTATCACCACCATAGCTTTCTCTATTATTTACATATGTGTAGAATTGTGTCGAATATGAATCGTGGCGTCGTGCTTCAAAAAAGTTTCACAAATAGTTATTAAAGTCGATTTCCTAGATAATAAAACAAAGTCTTCCCAATTAGCAAAAACCGTCCTGGCATTCCAATGGATTATACTAAAAGTTCTGTTGTCCAGATACTTCATTCTGGTAATTAGTTTTAGTCAATTGATGCCACCAGCATGAAATATCCGTTAGCCACGGGGGGGAACTTGTCAAGGCTAGCTTTAATTGAGTTAATCGTGGCATCAATACCCGAGGAGTCCTGATCACCCTTATAGTTATCCATTAGGGCTGTAATAAATATCTTAATCTAGTTCGATATTTCTTCATTGTTAATCATAACTTCACTGCTATTCGGTTGAGTTATTTGAAAAATTTCTGTGTTAGCAGTTACTTGTTCAAAGTTGACAGAGCTTGACATGTCCATATTGAAAGGAGATAGCTGAGTCCAGTTGACTTGCGAGAGCCGAGGGTCATTTCCATTAAATTGTGAGATTTGCTGGATTTGCTGTTGTTGTCATCTTCCACCACCATCGTGTTTTGGGTGTTTGTTGACTGAGGGAAACGAGAGTTGTGAAAGATTTGGTTCCCTTGGTCTGTCCTTGTTTGTGAGATCTTGGGTCTTTGCATGATTGAAGAATAGGATTGATTTCCAGAATTTTCGCCTCCTAACTCCATATTGACTAGTTTCTTAGCTTCATACTAGGATATGTAGAGGGAAATCATCTTACCTCTTATAAGCGTTTCGTATTTGTAGACAGAGCATCCTTTATAGTAGGATAAATGCCCCTCTGAACAGTTGGCGCAAAGAAAGTTTAATTCCTTGTAATTGTCTCGTGTGTGGGAGGAACTAAGGCATTTTGAGCACGTGGATTTGTTTAAGCATTTCAATTTTGTGTGCCCGAATTTATGACAGTTTACGCACTGCATAGGACGAGGAGGTGGACTTGTGATGGAAAAAATCTCATTCTCAAATTTAAGCTTACTTGGAGGGGATGGCAGATTAAAGTACACAAGTATTTTCCCATATCTAGCTTCTGCATATGGGAGAGGGTATTTTTAATGCCAGTTATGCATTTATCTTGATCCGAAAAACCTTGGAGGTCCTCAAGTTCAATATCCGCTCTAATGCCGAAAATCCACCTACCAAGGTGGATAAGACTTTTGGTATTTCGTACGATAGCTTATATGAGCCTATGTCCTGAAATTTGAGGCATTTCTCTGTTTGTTGAGTTGACTTGCACTTAATAAGAAATTTCCCTGACTGTAGTTTAGATATACCTTGATACTGGCCTATTAGTGAGTTAAACACCTTCCGGATAATGTGTAGGGGGATATCCTGCTGATCTGATTGATTCTTACTTTTTTCTATCAGTGAAATTGAAATTAGAAGCCAAGGACGAGCAGCTCTTTTAATTTGTTCATGCCAGTTCTCTTGAAAGGTCTGGTTGTCCGTAGTGTCTTTAATTCGGTCTTGACTTACGTTTTTTTTGTTACTAGTATTTGTGGATGTAGCATAATTATTTTTTATCAGTTTAGTTCTTTTCGGTTTAGCCGTATCAGTATTACTTTCGTGCGAAGAAATTTTTTGTCAATTTTCCTACTACGTTTGGGGGATTTACTTCGGTTCCTTTTCCCCTCCGAGGGGGGAATCTCGATTTGTCGACGACTCAACGTCCTCCTCCATAAACTCATCAGTGTGGGGGCTGGGGGATCGTTGTTCCGAGGGGGGAGGGTCCCCCATCTCGGCCGCTCAGGCCGATTTCCTCGACTCCTCCAGCCAAAGGATCCACCAAAAAATACCCGTAAGTGACTTTCTTATGTATTATATGTTATTTTTTTTCCGCAAAGAATTAACCTCTTATTGCGCAATAGGAGTTAAAAACAGGCGCGATTATCGTAAAGAATATACTTGTATCGCGAGCCTAAAGAACCGCGTCCGACCTGTTCTCGAACGCCCGCCTCTCGCTTCATGAAAAAAGCGGCACAACAAGCGTCTGTATCTGCTGCTGCAATCCGATTGGTCGCTGGTTATGACGTCATACAAATCACAACAACAACTTGTCCTTGGTTGTCCGCCATTGATCGCCCGCTTGCCGTGTTCATTCACTTCTCGACTGAAATGGAGTCGGCCAACATGAAGGTTCAGACTGCCCCTAACTCATATACTATGTCTGTGCGTGGTATGTGCTTTTGCCTTCCCAGAATTACATGTAATTCAGTTTACTGAATGGTTGAGCCACTGCTGCTGCTGCCGTGTCCGCAGCAGCCCAGGTTCAACACGCCGAACTTAGAGGACGCGCGACAATCAACTGCTCGGTTCGAATTAATTGTGAAATGGTTTGCGGTGCGGTGCTCCAGGCGGACGCTGCGCCGCGTTCAGAACCGCACGCCGCAAGGAATTTGTGAAACGCGCTTAAGTCCGTCATATCACTAAATTGTAGGTCCATATATAATTCACAGAAATGGCTTTGGAAAAATAAAGCTGTATATTTTTGGACCATCCTATATTAGCTTCATCAAAATTGAATGAGAAACATTAGAAAACAAAAACACTTACGTCTGCTCTAGATTTGCTATCTCTGGCGCTACGTATGGAATTACGGAGGGTTATTTCATGTTTATGGTGATGAGAATACATATACTGTAGGTCTACTTGAACCTGTTTCTCCACCAGTTATTGTGCTTTATGTGATGACCCTTTCTTCTAGAAATCTTAATTTAGACTATAAGCGGCTTGATTGAGGTCCTCTTCTCTTGACAGATTTTCCATAACCCAGAAAATGTTTTCGGACGTCTTAAGGCCGGTTCCCACTATCCGCCGTGAAAAGCGGAACGGTTAAAACCACCGCGGTTAAGCGCAGCGATAATTCCGCCAATCAGTTCCCACTATCGCGGCACGTTACGTTATAGCTCAAGAGTCTCTTCGAAGATCGCTTTCGAGGATTCTCTTCGAGCCTTTTCCCATAATGGACGCATAAAAAATGGACGTAGCGTTTTAAGTCTTTGCAAATAAACAAAAATGGACGGAGATACAAGCAAGGGTGTTGCTGTTTATTTGATGATGTTCGCTAAGATTGCTGCACTCCTAAACGATACTATCCATTAGCGTCGCCATCTTGGAGAGATTGTCAACGTCACACAAATGCATTGATTTCATTGGCGGATGCTGCCTCGGCGGATTTTACCGTCGCGGTTAAGTTAAATCCATCTCAACTCTAGACGGTAGCGGATTTTACGCCGCGGTATGACGTCAAATCCGGGCTGCCTACGTCACGCGCGGTATTTCCGCCGCGGTTCCGCGCTAGTGGGAACCGGCCTTTACACGAAAAGCTCTTTAAGGAGACCGAATCCACAAAAATCCACGGGAGATGTATCGGGTGACTTGGCAGGAATGTCTGAGAATGGGATAAGCTTAATTCCAGTTTCCTGTTCCATTCGAGCACAGTACTGGACAGTCGATTTAGCTGTGTAGCTGAATGCTTTGTCCTAGTAGATGTACGCATCCTTCGCTCTAGGGCCATATAACCGTGGGAGATCGCTACGATATGTGTTCCAAGATTTGTTCCTGACAGTAGGGAGCATTATTTTTGCTTTAGAACCCACCTTTCTGCCATGAATTTTTTCGGAAAACTCTCCTTGCCTTGACGCACTCAGTCAGATCGATTCGTATCACTCTATTGTCCATAAAAAATTGCCCGTGTCTTGCTATCTCTCGATAAATAGACCCAAACCTCCTCATCCAGGATGACTAATTCTCCCATTTGTCACCTGCCAAACAGTGTTCCTACAGTTTTCTGATATTGGTTCGTCTCTTTGCAATGTGTCTCGGCAACAAAGCGTGAACTCGGGCCGTATGACGGCGTTTTAATTTCAAATCTTGAGGAATAATAGGGTTTTACGATGCAACAGATGTTCCAATATGGCTTGCAATGACTTATTGTGTTGGCGGATTTTCCGTAAGGACTACACTCTTCACTATTCGAATGTTAATCTTAGTATCAGACGAACTTCCGTCTGCTTTTCGTTCTTCTGCGTATAATTTTCGTTATACCATTCTTTGTAATAATGTAATCTGTTCCCTTACACTGTTCTGTTATTCTGGAAGAAGAGTAGCCAGCGTCGGAAAGGGCTACGACGTAGCCCCTCCCTAGCAGAAAGATTAAATTTTTGAGGAAATTTTGGCAGCAAACTTGAAAATGAAGAACGTAATGATAAGTTTAATTGTTGCTGAACTCAGGTGTAAAATTTCACGAGTCTCGTGAACTTCAAATCCGTGCAACGATGTTTTAACAATCGTCACCATAAACTTTTAAAATCCCTGGAGTATTTCTATCGGGTGACTTCCGTTTTCTTACAAAATTTTCAAACTATTAGATTTTGATAAAGACTTTTAAAAAATGAGTTAAACAAAGAAATGGAAAGAAAAGAAATTAAATGTTGAGTAAGTGAAAACCAGGAAGAAAAGTTATTTAATTCTCTACCTTTCTAATATAAAAATAAGAAACATTCAATATTCAGTGAATTTTGTGAATTATCAAAGTGAATCGTTTATTGTTCAATAGTTTGCTTTTCAAGTAATTTAATCATTTTCATAAAATAAAATAAAATCTTAGAAATATACATAGATATGCATGGCATTTCTTGTTTGTTCATTTCATGAAAATTGTATCGAGAATTCATCTTAAAGAAGGATAATTGTAATATAATGACCAAATGATTTTTAAAAAATTATATATTAACTCTACTAAAAAAAAAAGAAAGATAAAAGATTAGCTATAGTCATAAATTTAGATTTTTTTTGGAAAAAAATTCATCTAGGCAACGGATAGCATCTTTAAAGAGAATGATACACCCAGAGCATTTCAGCGATTTAATAAAACAAGTTAAAATATAGCATTTCTTTTTATATATGATTTTTTTATCCTTCCGAAAATGCATAAGAGTATTAATTCTTCTCTTTAATTTGCACATTTTATTTGTTGTTGTATATTTTATTTACTTAAATATCATTGTAGAACTTGCCTTTTAATGAATCCACTATTTTAGAGATTGTTGTCTTTTCAAGCACGATGTTATTTTCAGCCAAAGACTTTTTCCTCTCGTCAGAAGTGACGACAGCCATTTCCAGGGCAGCTGTCATGTGACGTGATGGCAATCGAATGGGAAACTGACAGACCAAAAAAGCCCCAATGAGGCCTATGTTTCCCATGAAAATGTAGCCCATCCACCAAGCACCTATCCAGTGGGGGTCGTCTGCTGAAGAATTGGTTTCCTCTAATAGAATTGAAAGAATATATATTAGCGCAGTTGATACCTGCTTCAATTTTCAAATGTAAAATATATTTTTAAATTAAAAACTCTTAATATCAATTAAATTTTTAAAGTGAAATGCACGTGGAGAAAAACATGGGGATTTGGGAAATTACAGCACTATAACTTTCCCCACTTGTCTTATATAGTCATTCACTTATTCGTAAATACTGTAGTTTATAATTTAAGTTTAATTTAGTTATTTACTAAGGTTCTTTTTATAATATAGATATTTTATTCACATAGAATAAACTCGACTTTCATCCTTTCGGACATCTTCAGTATTCTTTTACAAATTTAATTCTTTTTAGATTTTTCACAATTCAATTTTTAAATTTTAAACAATCGTTTTATATTCATAGTTAATATCTTTCCGATTACATTGTTGTTATTATTGAGATACAATATTTGCTTTTGCAAATTATTTTATTTTATTTTGCACTACCAGAGGTACCCGGCGTTGCCCGGGATAATTACACTTGTAGGTGAAAAGAACAATCTCAAGAGAATGTAATTATAACTCTCAATTGGTTAAATAATAACTCAATCAATACAACACAGAGCAAAGGGACTTCTACGAAAAATACGAAAAACAGGAATTCTAGGTGATATACCGGGACTTTATCTAAACTCTTCTTGACTTGCCTCACCATTGCGGAGCATCACCAGATACTTTAGACTCAAGATTTTCTTGCCCTTGATGTAGAAGCTCTTATACCCTCTTGCTCTATTCGAAACTCCCGTTGTTAAGATGTTTCAAATGCCCGCATAGCTTTTTCTGTTTTAGTTGCAGTTTCTTTCACCAATACTCGTTCTTTCTCTTACCTTTCCAGACACATAAATGTTTGCCAGTCGTCTGATAGGGAGCTCAAGGGAGACACGCGTGACTCCTTTGCCTCATCAATAGACGCTGCCTTATTAATGTCCTGTCATTACATCATCATTCTATGCTCATTATTAATAATTCTTGGAAACGAACGTTCAATCATCGCATTATCAGTATCTCAGTTTCCAAAATGTACACATTCCCACAGAATATAGTCAAAATGTATTTTTATGAAATGTTTGGATTTGATGTTCTACCAAATAAGATAGGTGATAACCCCTGTGTGGCTCGGACTTTTTGTTTTTGATTAAATTTTGCAATATCTTAAAAATAAACACATGAAAACGCTTAGAATTAATACAGTAGTATTATTAACGAAAATTCGAAAAAAAAAATTTAAAGGCTCACAGTGGATGGACCTCTCCAAGGATGCCACTGCTAGTCTAAATAATTTCTTACTCACGTAATCTTACTTTAGATGCACACTTAATGTTGTTGCAATTCCCACTCTTCTCTCGATGTCTTGAATCAAAACTTGGCCATTCATCACTTTGTGTAGTCTAGCGGTTGCCGATTCTTCTATTTACTTGCTTACCATTTGCTCAATACAGCATGGAGCTAAAGGACTGCTTCCTCTGTCGTCTTTTCACTCTTTCTCAATAGTCTGCTAACTCTTTATTATCTCCAGTTACTGATCATTTTTAAATATTTTCAAGAAATTATTAAGTACTAAGAACTCTCAGTCGAACATTTTCTGTTCATCGACGTGGAAAGCCAGCCGACGCAATCCTCGTCACCACCGACGCAACGGGGGCCGAACCAATGGAAACGGAGGGAGCAGCTCTCGATAAGAGAACGTGAAGAGACGAGAGCAAAAGAAAAATTTCGTAAACCGAGGTCAGAGAAGGAGGTACGAGAGAGAGTCCTCGAAAAGTCATGTCAACGGGAATGAGCAGGAAAATGGGCGACTTATGGTTATGCTGAGAAAGCGGAATACCATGCCACAAGGGTTGTCTACCACCGCTGAAGCAGTAAGCGCCGTAGGGCCGAGCGAGCCAAGCCGACCCAATGGAGAGTCCTTCATTATAACGTCGCCGACAGCCCAGGGGATTGAGCAGACACGCCTACAGCGGAACTGGCATGTTTGTTATGAATCGCATCGAAGAATTCAGGTATGGGACTCTGGTATAGCCTTTTCGTACCTCGTATCATGCAAAATCTATCCAGACCGTATTGTGGAACTTGCTTTCATAGCCTTTGCACTACGCAGTTACAAGCTCCGTTTTCACTCTCGAATCCAAGGCTTGTGGCCTTACGGACTTTCCAGTTATATAGAGAGTCAGCTCGGTTTCAAACTGGTGGCCTAAACTTTATTTACTGCAACCTATTGCATCGTTTTTTTAAGTTTAAAAATTTTAAGTTTGAAAATCTTTATTTTTTGTAAAGTTTGGGGTTAGTTATCTCTTGTGAGACTGAATATAAAATTTTGATTTTTGCACATTTTGTACACCTATACGATAGCAAAGTACTGTAAAAATTTCAAAATTGATATTTGACCGTGAACAAAGATATGAATTTTTGAAAATGAGGAAATAATTCACAATTGATCTTATGATTGTTGCCTATTTAAATGGCTCAGGATGAATTACAAGGGTACCACTGGGTCAATGACCAGGCAACAGTGCATACATTTGTTCTGTACTTCAAAAATGAGAAAGATGAAGTTTGCAGTTCTTCAATTTGCATTCTAAGCGACTACTTGGAGCACAACATTCGGTGTTTCAAAAGTATGTAACAAATTACATATAAGAAAAGTTGCCCAAGATTGAGAAGCTCATATACTTTTCAGATGGAAGTGGTAGTCAATACAAGAACAAAAATAATTTTTCAACTCTTTGCAACCACAAAGTAGATTTCGGGTTGCAGGCCGAATGTCACTTTTTTGCCTCTTGCCATGGTAAAATTGCATGCGATGGAGTAGGAGGTACAAAAAACGTGAAGAGAGTAAAGCCAGCCTACAAAGAACGACCACAGACCAAATTCTTACAATAGAGGACATGTATGCCTTTTGCAAGGATAATATTGAAGGCATCACCTATTTTCTCATCAAGAAAGAAGAGGTAGTTCTTCATATCGAAACAACACTTCAAACCAGATTTGAAAACTGTATAGCAATAAAAGGAACAAGGCAATTCCACAAATTCCTTGGCATTGCAGAAAACTTACTTTGATGCTATGTAACATCAGAAACCGAAATTTACGAGGATCATTGTGTCAGTAAAATTACATCTGTCTTTAACATTGAATGGCATAGTGGCATGTGTGTATGATGGACAATTGTAGCTTGCACAGATTGAAAGAATAAGTTTGGAAAACAATGATGTTTTTGTGCATTTTTACCATCCTGCTGGCCCAAGAACGTTTTTCAAGATATCTACTAGTGACAAAGTTTGGATACCAATGAAAAACGTATTAAACAAGCTTTCAGTGCTTGAAGTTACCACAGCAATTGGGAGGTCTTATTCTATATCGCAAAAGCTGTTTAAAGAAATAAGTGTTCTTAACAATCACCACTAGGATTAGGAAGTACCGCATCTCGAAAGTATGTTAATTGAAAATATTTATTTGAAATTTGTCAAGGTAATATAAATGTTTAGTTCAGTAATTTTTCGAGTTTTTGCATATAATTCAGTATCTTAACTTCAATAATAATTGATTACATCTAGCCGATATCACGCATGAATTAGGCAACAGCCATAAGATCAATTGTAGTGAAATGTGAATTATTCCTCGTATTCAAAAATTCATATTTTTGTTCACAGTCAAATATCAATGTTGAAATTTTTACAGTACTTTGCTATCATATAGGTGTACAAAATGTGCAAAAATCAGATTTTTATATTCAGTCCCACCAGAGATAACTAGCCCCAAGCTTTACAAAAAAATAGAGATTTTCAAATTTCAAAGCTTTATAAAAAATTAAGGAAACATTTGTCAATGTTCTTGCTCTATATAAGGCTAGTAGTTTATGATATCTAACTAGAGAAAAAAATACACTCTGATAAATCACTCCTTGGTTGTTATTTTTGGGTCTAAAAAATGGATCTTCTAAATTTTCAATATCAAGCTTTCGAGGTCATTTTGACTGGTTATTTTTGAATTTATGGTATTTTGGGTAATAAACAATGTTGTAGATGAGACTTTTCTAAAAACAATCATGTCAATTGCAATGTTGTATCTTAACCCAGTACAGAGGTATTCAAATTAACGCTAATGTCTCCAAATTGAAAAACCGTCGTGCGCTTACAAATAAAAATGGCCGCCATTCAGTAACGGTGCAAGGTAAAAAAAATTTAAAAACTGTTTTGAACTTCTCAATTATAGGGTAATCACATATAAAAAAACCAAATATATAAAAATATTTTTATTGGATCACTTCACTTGGATTGACCCATGAATTTTTACTGTATTAACTTTAATCTTCTTTATGTGTTCATTTTTACTGTATATTCATATTTAGATATTGCAAAATTTCATCAAAAAAGGAGCCTGAGCAACGCCGGGTATATCAGCTAGTAATGAATATTAAACGATTGTTTAAAATTTAAAAATTAGATTGTAAAATATCTAAAAAAATTTCAGTTGTAAAAGAATACCGAAGATGTCCGAAAGGACGAAAGTCGATTTTATTCTATGTGAATAAAATATCTATAATGTACCGTATCACACAGAAAGAAAGAAATCGCCACGACAAATGAACTAACCAAATCACAGAGATATTGTTACAGCGAAATAAACCTCGCTGTAACAAAACACGTGTCTTCAGGAGGAGAAGGCTTCCCGAGAATCAACGCGGCGAAAGCGGAGCGGGAGATTCGATTGTGGAGAAGTGGAGAGGCGACAGGGGACGAGACAAGTAAAAAAGGAGAGCGAGCGCCGGAGTCAGGGGATTCTTGGAAAAATCTAGGGCCGAAGGACGAACAGCGGAGACGACAGGTGTTCGAGCGGCGAAAGGTTAATGCGAGCTGCGGAGGCATTAACGTTCCGGAGCATGGAGACGGTCATTGGAATTCTACCGAAGTGTCGTCGGCTGTACGTCGGGGAAAGCAACCCGTGCGAGCGCCGAAGGTAGGCTCGTCCGCCGGTGAGAGGTGCGAGGCGTCGTGCAACGCAGCGAACGTCGCCGGTATTCCTCGAACGAAATTGTCGCCCGTCAACCTATTGTATCTCACTAGGCTCGAGCTGGAAATGTGGCACGAGAGCCGGGTACATGAAGAAAACGCAACCGTCATTTGCTACGAACGAGTTCGCCTTCTCGGAGTTCTCCCCAGGGGATAGACAGCGTACGTGCGAGATGGCGTCGCAGAGTGGTGGCTCGTTCATAATTTGTGCCGTGCAGTGTGTTAACCCGGTTTCATTCTTCAATAAGCAGTGAGTACTGTTTTATCCTAATTTCGTAAAGAAATTTTCATCTTTAATATGTTTATATGCGTACCGGCTAAAATTTAAAAAAAAAAGCCTTTCATTGAAGAGGTCATTTGGCCGTAAAATTTATTGTGAGTGTCGCCGTTTCTTTGATTTCAATCCGGTATTTAAACCATTGTACGGTTTAGTTTCAAGAGTGTGTGTGTGTCCCTGAAATTGTGTCATTATATTTTTTTGCTACGAATGTCACTGGTGTTTTTAGTTGCGAAGGAGGATTTGAAGTGTTATATTTTTTTTTAAGGCTTTCTGTGATAGTCGGTAGCTATTGTTAAATTATTGTTTCCTCCTTTTACAGGCATTTCTCTAAATTAGTAACATTCGGTGACTTTTGTGACTGACCTATCTCTTAAGACTGAATTTCATATTTTTAAGACTTTGCCTTACTTACGGGACAATCTTTGGTGAAAATAAACTTTTATTGGTGTTTGGAGCTAAGCGTAAGCTTAGTTCATTAATTAACGTTAAGTTGCTATTTTGTTAGTGAATTTTGTTTGGAACCTGAAGTCAAAACGATGAATTGTAATAATACTTTAAGGTTTGTTTAAAAGAGGCTATTCTATGGTGTTGAATTTTTAGGAGTTTGATTCTTTTATTTTTAAGAATTTTGCCTCAGATAATAATGTGTGTATCTCTTTATGCCCATTGCTTTAATGGAATTTAAGTTATCGCTTGTTATCAATTAGAACAAGTTAGGTATAGTTGTTTACCATTTTCGTGTACAATTACCGAGCTGTGTATTTGTATTACGCCTTTAATTTTGTTTGACGTTTCCATTTTACATTACTGTTTTATTTATTTATTTGCTTATTTATTCTTTGCCTTTAAGAATTTAGTGAATTAAAATCTTTTAGTACGTACTTAAAACGTAGTGTGTTCACTTAGTGTCTCGTTTCTGTATTTAAGCCTAGCAAATTTTCCACTGCGCTATTTGGCACGTGACAGATATCCATTTCTAATGCATTTCCAAGAGATATCACAGAGTGCATCTTTCAGAAAGTAAAAAAAAATACAAAAACAGATGAACCTCGACAATCCCCGGAAAATACATCAAGAAAAAATTACCCAACGTTCAATTACATCGACACCAAGAAAAGGAAGAAAACTAACATTTTTCAGGACTAAGGCCTTGGTATAGCCTTCAAAACCAAAAACAATAACAAGTTTATTCTAAATCCAAAGAAGATCGAAGAAGAAGACATTTAGAATTTATGCAGTGTATACGGATTAAACAGCCCGGATTGTGACGCATTTTACTTAAGATCCACACGTCGATCATTCAGCACTAGATATAAAGAACATAGAAGATCATGGATCAATGAAGATAAGAAGTCAGCCTATGCCGAGCATCCAATCACGAAAAAACATAGGATGCTAGAAATAGAAGACTGCATGATGATAGTATGAACTGTAAAGGGAGCAGAAAGGATTAACATTTATGAAGAAATGGAAATCAGACGACAAGCCAAGAGAACATGTTAAACAACCACACATCGTTCGACTGGGACGCCATCATCGACTTCCTGATTGAAATTCCCGACTCCGCTCAACGGAAATGAACTCACTAGTAGGTCCGCCAAAAGATGTCGTAATACCAAATGATTCATTAAATGTCGTAAGTTCATACCGATTGGCGGACACCTCAAACTTTCACAGAAAGCAAAAAGAATGCTGAACATAACAAATCCTTAGGTTTAAAACGTGTCGGTCCTCTAGCTGCTGTTGTAGAACTATTTAAAGGTAACAAAAGACCCTTACAATGTTACAACTGTTTACAATATGGCCACGTCTCCCAAGGTTGCACCGAGTCGCCTCGATTAAAAAGTGCGCTGGCGACCACCAGTCGAGAGATTGTACAATCATTAAGGGTTGTACAATGTATCCGCAGTGATGCACACCCTAAATATATCCTTTGTGATGTTCAGCATACCTGTAATTACACCAAGTGACCTAAATATCCCCATGTCAAAAGGCTCAAAAGCAACAAAGTGCTAGAAGGAAAAACCTGTGCTTCGGTCGCATCCAGGTCTGATGATACATGTATGGTTGATCCAAATATACTGCGCATCATCTTGAGGACTCTGGGAAATTCCTAAACCTCTACAAAGGAAATGGCAAAATAGTGCCAACAAATTGCGTCTCACGAATCTAGCAAATGATCATGGATAGACACCCATACAGGATCATTAACCAAGGGAACCTTCGTTGCAATATACGGAATGCAAGGGGAATTGCTCGCAAGAGCATCGAGTTTTACAATTTCCTTATAAACTGGAATGTCGACGTCGCCTTCGTGTCCGAGACGCACCTGAAATCAACTCAAGTGTTTAAATTGCCCGGTTATCAAGTCTATCGCAAGGATCGGACTCTGGGTAATATTGCTAGCCACGCGTTTGGTGGAGCAGCAATCATTGTCAAGGACGGCATTGATCATCGTGAGACGATCATTTCCGTTTCCGTGATTATAAATGCCGCTGACGCAGGCGAAATTAAGTTCATCTCATTATATAACTCGCCTAAACACAGGCTTGGTCCATGCGGGCTTGATGAGCTTCTGTCCAGGCTCATTCCAATAATAAAGGCGGGTGACTTGAATGCCAAGCACCATGCATGGAATTCAAAGTGTTCCAAAAAAACGGCAATATCCTATACGGATATACTTTGAACGAGATTGACACCTTCGTTGCGAGTTTCCTTGATGACACCTATTACTGTGACCACTCTCCTGTTAGTGACGTGCTAGACATTGCAGTTCTTAAAGGATTCTTCAAGCCCTATGATATATTTAAGTAGACGACTTAACCTCTGACCACCGACCAGTCCTGCTTATCTTCGAGCACTAAACATCGATGTGAAGATAGGGCTTCTCTCCAAGCAGGACTAGAGGCTCTTTAAGGAAAATTGCATTCCATACAAGGAGCTTATTGACAACGAGGACATCAACACAAATATCAGCGTAAGCGACTACCCTTCTACAAGATGAAGTACAACAGGCTTTCTCGCAAGGTCCAGGAAGAGGTTAAAGTTCTACGAACACAAAGATGGAGCGATAAACTGAAGTCTTGTCTGTCCAGGACAACTCAAGTCCTTGTCTGTCTGGTGAGGGTCTTAAAGGGTAAAGACCCATCCAATTGCTTGCAGGCAATGGCAAGATTGTCACCAGTGACGGGAAAAAGACTGAACTGATCGTAAAAACTGAATCTCGTAAAGATCAATTTACCACGCCTAGTGAGACCAACCTGGACAGTCTCTCAAACACTCAGCTAGTTAACAATGCTTGTATCGCTTACCGGTGCATTCATCGTGTTCCTACCACTGAGGAAGTCATTAGTACCCAAGAAATCTACGAAGACATCAAGCGACTTAAAACCAAGAAAGCAGCAGTTATTGATTCCATCACCAACAGTGCTCCCAGGAACTTGCCTTCTAATGTTGTCTCGACCATTACCAAAGCCATGAATGACTACTGGAATCTTGGTTACTACCTATGGAAAGAATCCGTCATCTTTACCATACCAAAGCCTGGCCTAAACCCTGCTCTCGTTGTCAGCTACAGGCCCATAAGGTTACTACCTATGCTGTCAAAAATCTTTGAACGCGTCATTTTGAAGAGGTTTACCGACAGGTGCGTGGCCAATAATCTTGTTCGTGATGAGCAGTTCGGCTTTCGCCCAGGTCACTCCTGCCAACTTCAGTACTGGAGGCTTGTTGCAGACCTAAACACTCCTTTAACTGTGCTAAATACGGTGGTCCGTAAAACTTTTGATCAGGTTTGGTACAACGTCTTCATATACAAAATGATCTGATTGCTTTGATTATTCCTTTCTGTCGAACAGGATATATCGTATCAAGGTTGGCTGCTCCATGTCTAACCCTTGTGACGTCAACGCTCCCAGAGCTCTGTTCAGGGCCCTG
This sequence comes from Rhysida immarginata, assembly GCA_023313115.1. Lineage (NCBI taxonomy): Eukaryota > Metazoa > Arthropoda > Chilopoda > Scolopendromorpha > Scolopendridae > Rhysida > Rhysida immarginata. The sequence continues at coordinate 5,895,826 of JAHWFO010036886.1, forward strand.
CATCGTTCAAACATTTTCATCCTTGACTTCCCAACTTTTACTAAGTGCAAGGTATATCTGTTCGCTGACGACGCGTCCATCATGACTACTGACCGCAATCCCGCTCATGTCATATCTCAGTTACAAAATACCTTCCATCAGTGCGAGAAATGATTTGCTAAGTGGAGACTCAATCTAAACGTTGACAAATGCAAAGCGATGTTCATTATGAAGAAACTTTGAAAACTCCCGAGTTCTCTCTTCCGTTCTGGTAAAGAGCTCGAATGGGTGAAAAATTACTAATACCTCGGAGTGGTAATGGATGCCAAGCTAAATTGGGGTGACCACGTCTCCTATGCGTTCAAAAAGGCGAAGTTCAGTCTGAAAGCGTACTCGGAATAGATAGTAAACTTTTGCTTTATAAAATGGTCACCCGAACCATTCTTCTTTATGGCATGCCTGCCTGGGCTACAATATGGAAATCCAGATGGAAGTACCTCCAAACGTTCCATAACGTTCCCATGAGGACAATTGCCCAGATTGACACGAGAGTTGCAACCGGTATTTCTATTGCTGAAAATTACGATATACCTCCAATTGGAAACCACGTCCAGGAGTCACTGAAGAAGCTGCTTCCGAAGATTAAGGACCATCCGAATCCTCTGGTTATATCCGAAGATATTCTGGAGCACCCGCTGACCTTTAGAAGTTTCCTCAGGCATCGCAGGCCTCGTCACATCCTGGACATCAACTTCGACGACATCCAAAAGGCCAACGAGGGTTCCTGGTCAATCAACAATCAGCTTTATCGTCCTGATAGGAAAGGACTCCATTTTATCCTCTGGATGATTTAACTAGGTTTCATCTAGCTTCTTCCCTAATTCAGTGTTATTCCACTGGTTACTTCCTTGACGAGTACGGCAGTGAAAGCATTGCTTCCGGACCGCTCGTGTTGTTTTTTCCCTGCACTGTTCGATTGTTGATTGTGGATGAAACTCTCACTTGTTACTACAGTAAAAAAAATTTCAAAATTCGAATTCTAAAAAAGTGATTAAAACAGATTTTCATTTAATTTACATCCAGGTATAGGATAGGCCACCTCTTCAGGTTTTCTTCATTTAATTAAAATCTCTGGGCAGAGGATAGGCCACTTCTTCATTTACGTTTTGTTTTTGTTTTTTGGTTTTTGGTTTTGTATTTATCATATAAAAGCATGTTTTTTATAAGGACTAAAAAGAAGATATAAAAAATATAAAAAACTTCTTAAGCCCATACAATTACCTTAAAAAATGACCTAAAAAGTAAAAATATAATTTTAAAAAATACAAGTGTATTGTTTATCATTATGTAGTATTTTTGTTTTAAAATTTAATATTAAATGCCTCGCCACATTTTTACTTTAAAATGGCGGGGCATTTAATATTAAATTTAAAACAAAAATACTACATAATAATAAATTAGGCTACACTTGTATTTTTTAAATTATATTTTTTACTTTTTAGACAGTTTTTTAGAAAAAAGTGTGTGCTTAAAAAGTTATATATATATATAATTTACTTTTAATAATCTTATCTAATTAATTAGTAAAAGGAAACTTTAATATTCTTACCTATTGGATTGACGTAGAATTTTAAGCATGCGTAGCTTAGTATAAATCCTATTAGTGGCCCGAGAGAACGCATAGAACAAGTGACCGCTTTAAAAAATATAAAAATCATTTATAAGAGTATGACTAAAGTACACATTTTCAAAAATCGCTTTAAATTTTAATAAAGACGGTAAAGCTAAGAAACGCTAAATACTAGAGACACATGTTCAAATTAAAAAAATTTTCATGAAAATTTAGGCCGATTCAAAACATACTTCCTGATGTCAAACAATTATCCGGTTTATTGCAGATTAATCGAACATACAATGTAACTTACATGTACAGAAAACTCTGAATATTTTGTGGCCGTTAGAAATGTCTATCTGGCGTTTTCTCGTGAACGATAGATATCAATGCGATATTCTAATTCTGCCCAAAAAGAGCGCAGCATAAATGAGTCGATGACAAGATTGCTAGAAGGTCTGAGTCTTCTAGCAACTTTGGTCGATAAAAGAGGTCTTTTATAGACCTTGGTCGATGGTGACGATTACAGTGTTCTTAGCGGCGAAGTGTGAAACCAGCGATGCGCGGGATGGTTGAAAAAAACCTTGCGGTACCTAATGTCCTTTACACTAATAATGACGTTATGCTCCATAATTCCCTACAAAAAATAAAAAAAAAACGGGTGTGTGCTTAAGATCGCACGACCGAAGTGAAAACTTCAATGGCGATTGTAATCGATTCTAAGTGATATACAGTATATGTGCATTATACAGGGAGAGTCAAAAGTCTGTTACACATCCAAATTCTATCTCGAAAACCGTAATAGATACACAAAAAATTTCAATTGCACATTTGTTCAACAGCAAATTCCAAGAAAACAAAAAAAAGTTCACCAAAATCCGATGAGAGGATCACCCACAATCCTCATTGCAAGCTCTGCAACATTAAAACCTTAAAACCTTGATCCCTGTCAAAATTGAGGCAAGGGATGAGTGGCCATAGGAGGAAACAAGAGCATCAAAGCCGTTCTTGGGTTCAAGTCTCGGAAGTAACATCGAGTGTTTTTTTTTATTCTGAATACCATTTGCCAAACATGCAAATTATTTCATGCACCATCTTCATCCTGTTCTGGAAAGTTCCACAATTTACCATAAAGTCGCCAGTTTTCTGTGCAATTGGTATAAAAAGGCATGTTGAGGCTGAGAAAAAATCAGACCAAAGCAAGACGGCACAGTACACTAATCATGAAATGATCAACATGGCCCTCTGCTTTGGTGAGGCGAGGCAAAATTATTGAAATGCATCACTGTACTGTACTCTTGTTGAAACCGAAACCGGATTTTTCTGTTGTTTTACTCCTGTCGCCAGTTGGTGCTTTTCATTTATGCCCTCTTGCGGTATTCTCAAGAAACATGGGAGTGTCACCTCTTTGTACTCGTTTCTCCCTGTATAAACTAAAACACTAAAAAAGAGGAAGTCATGTAAGAAGCAAACAAGTGATATGATAAGCCAGTCACTATGGATATCATGTGACGCTTTAGCAAAGGTGTTACCTGATTTATTTATAAAAAATGCTTCTTTTATAATTCTTTTTCTCCAATTATCCTCCCTACCCAATATTTTTATCCGTTTCCAATTGATTTTACGTCCTGTGCTGTAACAATGTCTGGCTAAAGCATATTCATTATAATTAAGTCTGATCGCCCTTTCATGTTCCTCTAAACGTGAATAGGAGAGCGATCAGACTGGCCTACATAATTAACATCGCAATTTAAAGGGCAAATGACACCAAAAATAATGCTATCGAGATAATAAATAATCAGAAAGAATGTAACATAAAAAAAGAAAACAAGTTTTTATGGGAAAAAGTTACAAGTTTTTTAAGAAAGAGGCAAAAAATAAGCGAAATCTGGCCCCCTCCATTCTAAACGTTAGCTGCACTTGACATAATCTTTACTAAGCCGAGGCCGACGAGATTAATAGGCCCTGTAAAACTCGTCGCACACTGGGACGAAACGCCAAAAACGTGCGATTAATTAGCTATCAACACATTTTACATAGTTTCTTGTTGTTTCTTACATAGTGGCCTAAAAGGAGAGAAAAATTATATTTTCGAGGAATAGTTTAAAAAATTAGCGGCAATAACTTTAATAATGCATAATTTGCATTTTCAGAACCTCTTCATTTTAGTTGATTTCAAAAGATTTGAAATATACTTTACCGTGCGAACTGAAGGATTCATATACCACTACGAGTAAATGATGATAATGGTTATTGGTTTAGAGGCAACGTACCTATTCCGGCTATCTCACGTTCGTACGTGTTCGTACTGTGTCCCATATTAATGGATTGGTGAAAACAGACTGTGAAAAAGTTAATTCCTTTTCAAGTTATCGTAATAAATACTAAGCTACTTAGAAATAAAAAAATTCTTTTGATTTAGACCGATCTGCCCTTTCAATAATCGTCAAACATGTGTATCCAGCACGCGCACCATCTCATTAACGCTTAGAGCACGCGCAGAGCCGAACCCATGTTCTCAACACGCGTTTTCCTGAATGGGAGGATAATTCGTGTCTTCCAGCAATTCAATACATGCACTCTTTCTATTGCAACGCAATGAATTGTGGGAATTGTGTCTACAGACGGACGGACGGACGGACAGCTGGACAAACCGATCACTTAAGCACTTTTCTACGAAAATGTGCTAAAAATAGGGGTTCCTATTTAAGATTTCAAAATTTCCCCCTTACCCTCACAAGGGGGGGGGGGGTAATTTTTTAACTAATGAATTTCCCCCCGAAATAATTCACTTTTGATTTTGGACATTTTTTTCGTATAATGCTTAGTTTCCGAGATATTCAGTTGTCGCAAGATAAATGCCTCATCCTGTATATTCTAAAATATAACTGACTATACAGCGTGATTCAGAAAGGTAGGTCAATAATGAAATACCATGTACAGCTTGTAGCGGGGAACAATATTTTTCTTATAAACATGGGTCCGGAAATGCATCCTTACAGAGATAATGCAACTTGTACGAGGTAGGAATGACATTACAGTAGGTGTTCAAAATGCCGACCCTGAGCTTCGATGCAGGTGTTTGTAGTTTTGAAACGGTCGGCGATGTGGGTGATCACGGTCTGGAAAACGCTGTTGGTAAATTCTTTCCGCTTCAGTAGCATTACCCTGTGCCTCGCCGTTATACAGGGTGATTACAAAAGAACTTCACGCTTTTAAAAATTTATTACATCAAAGCTATTCAGAATATAGACACACCACATACGGATTCTTAAAGAAAAACTCTTGAAGTTTATTGTGACACAGTTAAAGATGTTCAATATGCCCCCCTGTCGTGACAGGGCATACATCAATGCGGTAGTCGAATTCGTCCCAAACCCGCATTAACATGTCTCCATCAATCCCACGTATCGCTACGTTCTTTCAGCTCGTCTAGGTCACGGGGAAGGGGTAGGGTGAAGACCTTGTCCTTTACACACCCCCATAAAAAGAAATCACAAGGTGTGAGGTCGGGACTCCGCGGTGGCCACTTTGCAAGTTTCAGGTTATTGTTTGTTCGACCAATTCACCGCCGTGATTTCTTTTTATGGGTGTGTGTAAAGGACAAGATCTTCACTCTACCCCTTCCCGTGACCTAGACGAGCTGAAAGAACGCATTACGGTAGCGATACTTGGGATTGATGGAGACATATTAATGCGGGTTGGGGACGAATTTGACTACAGGGGGGCATATTGAACATCTTTAAGTGTGTCACAATAAACTTCAAGAGTTTTTCTTTAATAATCCGTATGTGGTGTGTCTATATTCTGAATAGCTTTGATGTAATAAATTTTTAAAGGTGCAATAAATTGTTAAAGGTGTAATAAATTTTTTAAAGTTCTTTTGTAATCACCCTGTATAATATTCATTAGAGATGCATGTCCGCCAGCTCCGCATTAGTCAAGCGATCCATTGTACAACAATGGAGTTACATGTTTTGTTTCCTCTCTTTTAAAGGAGGGAACACGAACAATTTACATGTTTAGACCCTAATTTACATGGATCCTACCTCGTACAAGTTGCATTATCTCTGTAAGGATGCATTTCCGTACCCATGTTTATAGGAAAAATATTATTCCCCGCTACAAACTGTACATGGTATTTCATTCTTGACCTACCTTTCTGAATCACCCTGTATACTTATTTAAAGAAAGGAAAAACTTCTAACCACAAAGACATCGGAGATATGGCACGCTGAATGTCTTGTAGTTACAGGTCTTTTCTGTTTTTACATGCCACAGTTCGTTTTTCTATTATATCATGTTATATCATAATCGGATTATACATATCCTTAGGTTAAAAGAATAACTTCTTCCGATAATGTGCTTACCTAAATACATTGGCGAGTTCTTCTTTTCAACGTTGTCATCGATGTATGGGGTTCCCACAATATATAATATGACAACACCGCTGTTAAAAATAGTGTATCCCAAAAGGTATAGCCCAATAGCGTAGCTATTGTTCTCTTGAGTTGAATCCATTTCACATTTCGTGTCATTGATGTCAGTCGATCCTATTCTTGATTCAAACACATTTAGAGAGCATAATTTTTTGTAATGAAGTCCATTGACTGAACGGTTAGTGAGATCACTGCCACCCGTATGATGTTCTTGGTCTGGTATGCCAAAGAGAAAATAAGGCAAGGTGACAATATAACAACCCAAGGCGATCATAAGCATACAGAAGGACATCCATCGAGGTCGATCTCCACTTCCGCATAGGTAACTGAAAATTAGAGCAACGAACACCGGAATGAGTTCCCCCACGGATAGCACAGTTCCCAATGCTTCGCTCTTCAGTTGGAAGTGTTGTTCGAAAGACGACATAACCCCGATGAAGTATGTAAAAAGCATCCCTTGTAAGACGTTCATTATTCCGTAAATTACCATAAAAATTTGTGGTTTCCCAAGCTTGTCTGCCCATTCGGAACGATAACCAAAAAAGGGACGACATCTTGTTTCATCTTCATCGACGTCAGTTATGTCTACTTCCTTCTTCGTCATGTTAGTGTCTGAAATAGTAAAACAGAATTAATGCAGTTTCATGTTTAATATTCTTATTCTTAAACCGAAATATTAATATTAATGGCTCGTTATTTGGTCATTCAATATGTTAATTAATTTTTAATTGACTTGTTATTTGTAGTGGAGTTTCAATTTTTTATTACCTGAGAATATGATTCTTTTTATATTCGGAAGCGAGAAGAAATTACGTTTCCTATACTCTCCTTAAGTTAAGTGATAAAATTCACGAATCATCTTTGCTCTTCTTCTTTACAATCTTCAGTAATTAATGAGACGAGGTCAATTAGCCTGTTCTGATAATTCGTTCTGTTTTTCCTCTTGAATCAGCAACATAATACTTTAAAAATAGAAGAGCGGATATCTTGATAGAAAGCACAGCAGCAGCTGTATTGGCCAAGTTGAGATCAGGAAACGCAAAATTACATAAAAGAAAAAATAAAATGAAAGCCATCACTTGCATCAAATGACGTTATATAATAGTCATCAACATCCAGTGAAGCCTTGAACCTTGGATGTATCATTTACACTCAGTGTGACCAGCTAAATATTTCTCTATATACACGTAACGCTTAAATGAAATGTGGTTACATAGCAATAAATCTATTTTCTTACTATAATATTTCAGAATTTGAGATTAAATGTATATTCTAACTTTCAAATATAAATAAATTAGTTGAAAAGATAGCCATTTCTTATCATTTTTAATATTCTCTTTGATCCTTAATCCATTCCAATATCTTCATGTTGATGTTTTCTTAGTGATGTTGATAATTTTTCGTATTGATTTATCTTACGCATACGTCACTTTTCACGTGGTATAGGAATCTGATATCCTTCTCTCTTTTCCAGTCATTAATGCTGAACTTCTGGACCTTTCATCTGTTTAAGTTCCTTTAAAATGTTTTCAGACCTATACGTAGATCCATTTTCAGGCTTTCTTCATTCCTTTGTTTTTATCCTTTTCATATTTTAGTATTGTTAGTCTTTTAACAAGGCATTTTAACATTATTGCTTTACAGTAGTATACTATTTTCATATCATTCTACCCCATCCCACATACCTCCAAAATAATATCAACTTATTTACAAGATCTAATTAACTTCATTTATTTTAATGGATGGTTTTTCTGTTCAAGATTTATTATATTAAGGATTCCGCATATCCGGTTTCTCTGTATATCTTCAGTCTTTTTTACATAGTTTATATTAATACAATGAAATTTATGAAATTACAGATACTTTCAGTTGGAAAATTCTTTATAATGAATGTTTTTTTAGTTTTTTTTTCAATAATGTGAGTGTATAATTGTTGGTTTCTATATTGTTATAGATAATATTATCATGGTCAATTATACCAACACCATCTCTACTAGGCGGTATTGATTATACTCTATCCGACGAAAGTTTGAATGGGCGTGTCAATTAAATTTCCAATTTCAATTGTTAAATATTGTAAATTTTATTTTGCAACAATGTCTAAAAATTGAAAGCTGAAATTTAACTGGACACGCCCCGTCAAACTTTCGTCGGACAGAGTATAGATTTATTGACCATGGTATTATTGTTGCCAGATTGAATTTAGTAATTCGAAAGTGTTTTGTTGCTAATAAGTGGGTTTTATCTGTAAGTGTTGCTTTGTGTTTGTGTAGGTTTCGAAGATTTTTATTTTGTTTGGATTGAAAATGATGATTTTGGGAGACAGTGTTTCTTCTAATTTCTCAAATTTGTGTTTATTAAGTAGGAAGTGTTCTGTAAATTTTGATTTGGTGTATAGATATTTGATGCAGGTGGTGTGTTCTCTCGCTCTATTTCAAATGTTCTTGTCGTCATTCCGTAGCATGTGCATTTGGAACGTTGAAGTTTAAACGGACCGTTTTGATTTTTAATGTTGGTTGTCTTTCATTTAATAAGTACTTTAAGATGTTTTAAGGCTGGATGTCATTCTGGAAATGCGTGATACAAAATCCCATCCAAAAAAGCGTTACGGAAACGGAAAGAACGATTCAAAGACTTGATTTATTGTCGCACATTTAAGCATTGTTGGCGCCGGTTTGAAGCACGCGACGGTACTGAAAAGTTGCCTGATCATTGTAGTCTGAGCAATAATTTTTATTTAAAATATATTGATAAACATAGGTACAAATATTAAAAAAAAGCATCTTTGGCGCTTTTATATTCCATTTTTGTACGTATATGAAAAATGTGAAACATTGCGCTTGGTTCTTTTTATATAAAAGCCGTCCAATTGAGGAAACACTTCGTGCTTATTTATATACCGTTTTTCGATAATATTTCGTACAGAAAATTTCGTTACATGAAAGCATAAGCAAGAGCCCATAAAAGCTCTTGATATACGTACTTCATTTGCATCTGCAATCAATAAATAATAGATGTGATATCTTAATCCAGTGGCGTACCCAGAGGGGAGCGAATGAGAAGTCCGCTCGTGACTAACAATCTTTTCGGTGGTCACGGCTAGATCAACACGAAACCATATATGTAGGGACCAAATTTTGGGAAAATCAAACGGGTACAACTTAGTCAAATGTAGATATCATCGACAATTTTTAATTGATTTAATTATTAAATCTCAATAAGAAAACCGGGACAATCCCGCAAAACCGAGACGTCACCCTATATGTACAGTCAGTTGCATTAAAATTTAGCCGCTGCAACATGGGCAGATCAGGAAAGATTATTGATTATAATAGTCTGGAGACGCTTTACGACTTTATATCGTGTTATATGCTTTCTAAAGTTCACATTCATAGTTTGCGCAATGTTTGAATTGAAAAGAATACAAGTATTAATTAAGTTTAAACGTAATTTTACAGGTATTAATTACAGATATTAATAAATAATTTTTCTAATTTTTTTTTATTTTTGTAATTTTTTAATAATTATATTATATGTGTACAGTTATTTGTCAAGTTTGACTCACTTAAGTTTTCTGTTGTATTAACGGAATAAATATTCCGTTTTATTAATGAATTCTAATGGCTATTTCATTACTTCAGTTCATTAATTATCAACTAAAACTCTTCAAATGGTTCTGAGCCCATAAATAAATCAAGTTCCGTATTATATATCAAGTTCACAGTGATTCATTTATTTAACTAAAACTTTACAATACTTAATTTTTAATACTTATATGTAATTTTTAAATAATTATATTAGCTATATATAATTTTTTAATAATTGTATGTTATAATACTAAAAAATCATCATATAAAAAAAAATAAATTACAGGTATTTGAGAGAAATGCTGAAACCTGTGGGAGCGCTAGATTTAAAAGAAAATGAAAGGGATCGTATTATTGGACTTAAGGAATCGGGAGATCAAACAGAAGAATAGCAGCAATAGTAGGCTGCAACAAGCAAACAGTGGCCAATGTTTTTAAAAGGTGGATGGAAAATGGCCACACAATTAGTGACCGACAGAATTGCAGTAGGCCTCGTAAAACCACAGCCCAAGAAGACCGTGTAATTCTGGAAGCAGTTCGAGTTAACCCACGAATATCTGCGGCACAAGCTGCTAGTTCTGCCGGTGTAACTGGGCAAATAACCCCCCGTGTAGATTAACATTAGTGTGTTTTAACCCCCTACTTCAGGATTGGCATCGTGTCAACCCCCTCTAAACTACCCACCACCCCCGTCGGCTACTTGACCAAATACGCATAGATAATGAAAGTGGTGGGGGTTGGTAATAGGAAAAGTTTGCGAGGTTCAGAGTTTTCTAAACTTTAGCACAGAGTCAAATTTGCTCTCCCTCTTCTTTCCCCCTTTTATGCTAGAAGCTTTTGACTTCCTCATTTCATTAAATTTAAATTAGTAATTGAACTGAGAAATTGTAAAAAAATTAAATTCGCTTTTTGATTAAATATATGAAATTAGTAAAATCGTATTTTCATTGTTTGAACAAAAAACGCATGATTTTAGGATTTGTTTTTTAAATAATGAGCGATGATTTTAAAGTAGGCTATTCATTTTGGTATTAAAATGATGGCAGTGTCTAGTCGTATGTCCGACATACTCCGTTTCCGATATGAATTCGTATGTCCAATCCTCCTGATTGGCTCTTCCTTATCACGTGGGCTTCGTGGGCACTTAGACCGATCCCCGGCCCGAATCACATGTCGTACGTCCGTGAATGATTATTCACATGGACTGCAACATCATTCGGACACAGGATAAATTTCAGTGTTATGAAGATGTTATAAAAAAAGTAAATAAAGGAATTTAAAAATCAACAAATAAATTTAAATCACAGATATCATAATATAAAATCAAAGGATTTGCAAAACATGTTATGCATTAAAATAAACAAAAGACACATAATTTTGTTAATTCTGTATATGACAAATACACCAAAAAACACACAACAATATCATAAAACATAGGCATATGATGGCACTTTTAATGAGCAAGTAATTTTCTCATTATCAATAGGTACAGGAAGTTAACAAAAAGGTGAATGATAAATAATATGAAAAAGCTAAAAAATTAACAATATCAATGTAAAAACGGTAACAGAATAATAACAGAGTAATATGGCTACAACAATATAATCAGAAATAACAACGGTGAGATGTAGGCTGTGAGAAAGAAGAAGAAGAAGAAGAAGAGATTCGCATTAGCAGGGAGGAAAACTGGTTATTAACAATGTATTTGGGGGGACAACTTTGGTGTATTATGAAAAAGTGTTACAAATTTGGGGGGGGGGGGGGAGGATGGACTAGAAACGGTAATATAGAAGCGTACACCATATTATGCGCAACGCCATTTTGTTCGACATTTTCTCTTAAAATAGTGAGAATACGTACTTGCGAATAAGCTTCTACATAACACGGAAATTTATCCCTGTCAGAATGATGTTACAGTCCATGTGATTATTATTATTAATGATTATTCACGGACGTACGACATGTGATTCGGGCCAGGGATCGGTCTAAGTGCCCACGAAGCCCACGAGATAAGGAAGAGCCAATCAGGAGGATTGGACATACGAATTCATGATCGGAAACGGAATATGTCGGACATACGACTAGACACTGCCTAAAATGATATACGCGTTTTTTATATTAAAATATGAAACCTTTTACCGGATAAATTTATGATTAAATTTGGTGCATATTTTTTAAAATTTTAATTAAGTTGCATAATTTTAATTAAATTGCAATTTATGTGCGGAAAAAGAAATGAGTAAAAGAAAACAGTGCATGATTTGATCAACGGAAATATTTGAATAAAAATAAAGTAGACGCAATACGCAAAAGTAAATATTACAACGTAGAAATCCATCATTTCTTTATGCATTACATATTTACTTCTAAAGCCTAGTACACAGTAGTTGCAAATGCCCGTTGCGTTACACCGGATGGAAACAAGTGTGGACGGTTTGCTTGTTGCAAGCAACGGGCACGATCGCTCGGAAGGCGGTTTTTCTCCGACACATCAAAGGACTGAAACGTCACTATTGTGGACCAGGGCCTTCTCTATTACACAGGGTAATAGAGAAGGCCCTGTGTGGACGGGGAGCGTTTCTTTTCCTCCTTCCTTAACCTTCCCCCTCCCCTTTTCCCTGTTAAATAAAATCAGTGCTTTTATTTTCATTTCTTGAAAGGAATAAATAAATATAGTCTTCTCAATTTTTAATAGATTTATTTTTTAATTTATATGTTTATATAAATGATAATTTATTTATTCTAAAATATATCTCATTTATATATTTATTATTTTAAAATATATATTTCATTTATTTACTTATTTATTTATTTATTTATTTTAAAAAATATCTAATTTATACATTGCATATGCAAATACATGTATAAATTCACGAGTTAAAGAAATATTTCTCAATGTTGTTTAAGATGTTATGGGAATATAAAATATTACAGAAGTGAACCGTAGTTTTAAAATATGTATTATATAAGTCAAAATCTTTGGGCAGTTTCTAGATTATTTTTATATTATTTTCTTTAATACCAAAATATTAAACCTTTCAGTGATGGAAATCGCCTTCTGAAATTTCGTGTCATTGTGACCAATTTTAGGGCCGATTAAAGGTAACAGAAATTCGAAATCTGTTGGGTGCATCCGAGCGAAATTTTTGTACATTCCACTCACACTCTGAAATCATAAGTCACCCAACAGATTCGTGCCACCAATCACCTTCCTAGTAGTTTACTAACCCACCATGTCGAGGTTTCCTTTTTATTTTATTTTTACTTTGTAAGCTCATGATAGAAAAAAACTGTATTAGATATGGATTTAGCACAAAATAAGCATACGAATCAGCACTTAACATTAAAGAAGTTTATAAAAAGTTACTTTTTGTTGGCCTATGTAATTCGGGAACCGGACATTTACCACACAGGACATTTACCACCGGACATTTACCTCACCTATCTGCTTCAGTATCGTTCTTGTTCAGAGAAATTCTTGTAATTAATAACTATAAAAGAAAAACAACTAACTATTCACATACGGAAAATAAAACTAAAAGGTAAACAATAATGCTAGAGTGTAAAAATTAAATAATAACTTAAATACTTATGTAAATAATAACTAATAATAAAAGAAATACGACAAAATTAAATATTTATTCAAGGTAAACAATAACATAAATTTGATGGTGTAGGACTTTCAATTCAATCGGAACCATAATTAATACGTCAGGATAAACGAAGCCGAAGATAATATTAGATAATAAAGAATTAAGATTGTGGACGGCGTGGTGATAAAGGTTTCATCCCGGGTCCCATCCGATGCTCGCATGGAAACATCGCTAGATCAAGCTCGAAAATTCACCAAAAAAGCTGAATTAATAGGAATCAACATCGACCGATCTTTATAAAAAATTTTCACAAAGAAATATTATGACACTCGATTATAAAATTGTAAAATATGGCATACAGTTTTACAAAATAAATGAAGCTCTGTAAAAATCTTTATTTTAAATTAAAATTGTAATTCAATAAATATGATGGTGTAGGACTTTCAATTCAACTATACAACTTTGAATTTATTTGTTTATTGACGAATCCAACAAATTACTAGAGTGTAAAAAATAAATAATAACATAAATACTATGTGAATAATAACTAATAATAAAAGAAATACGACAAACTGGTCACATACTGGAAATTAAATGTTTATTCAAGGTAAACAATAACATAAATATGATGGTGATGATTTTCAATAAGACTTTCAACAATAACATAACAATAAGACTTTCAATTCAATCGGATAGCATGGCCTATACTGATTAAAAATTCTGGCAGTGTCTTCCAACCGGTCACTTGTCTGTTTTACTTAAAATCTTGGACAAGAATTTCTCTGAACAAGAACGATACTGAAGCAGTTAGGTGTGGTAAATGTCCTACACTCATGTAATTCACACTGAAATCGGTATTTTTTATCCCATAAACTGCAATGGATTTGAACATTCGATGGATTAATTGTATAGAAGTCATCGTGTAGGATCCAAACTAGGGATGGGCGATGTTCAACGATGTCAATGAAACATCGATGATGAGGGGAACAACATCGATGTTTTTACATCCATAATGTGCTAGGGTCATAACCGAAACATCGATGTTAACATAACCGATTATCAGGGAATTTAAAAAAAAACAAAACATAACAGGGTGCCACTGCTGCTTTTGATTCCAGCCAAAAGCATCAAATATTTAATGATGTTAGATACGAATATCGCCAAGAATATAGAAAACATCACTGATAAAGAAAACGTCAGTAATGAAACTGAATTCAATTTATGGAGTGACCATTACAAACTAGTGCAAAAAAAAAACAAACATCCAGACCATCCACTCCGATTGAGACATATGCCTTCAGAGCTAAGTGTGTTCTTGACAAATCCCCTCAACAGCTTAAAAGAGGAACCGTTACAGATATGGCATGAAATTGGTTCTGCCTTCCCAACACTTGAGCCATTCGCCATTAAATATTTATCATGTCCAGCTACATCTGCAGCGGCAGAAAGGCTTTTTTCCAAAGCAGGAATTGTAATAACTCAGCAGAGAAATAGGTTGAAGAGCAAGTCGTTATCAAAATTATTATTTTTACAGTTAATTGATAAAAAATTTTGGGATATTTAATTTTTGTATGTTTATAAGAATTATTAAAATAAACCTTTGCTTGCTTACTACATGTTTAAATGTCTCGTTTCACTTCGCAAATTTGCATTATTATGGCGTCGATAATATCAAATGTCGATGTTGTAAGTTCAGCAATTATCGGATATCGATGACGAGCTAGCGATTTTAACATCGATGGCAACATCGATGTTCAACATCACCCAACCCTAATCCAAACTAATCCAAACGAGAGACTGTCTACATCACTGGGAGAACCTGCATTCACGCAAAGGGGTGCTTCCTGATAGTTGCGTTTCCACGAGTTTCCTCATTTCCTCAAGTAAAGAAACAGGTGTGTACGCACACCCGTTTGCAGCGTTGCGTTACAGGAAATAGCGTAACGCAATGGGCAATTGCAACTAGTGTATACTAGGCTTAATATGTATTTTACATTATTTCACTGCTGAAACAATATTTTATTTGTACTACCACTTCCCCCTCCAGCTACTTAAGTTTCCCTTCTTATCCACCAAACTGATAAAAGGATTAAATCACAATGATATTTTAAAGCTTTGAAGTTAGAAGATAAAAAAAACCTACAAAAATTTTATACATGTAATAAAATATATTCAAAAACAAAACAATTTACAGATAAAATCTATAAAAAATACAAATGAAATTTTCAAAAAAAAATATTCAAAAACAAAATAATTTACAAATAAAATACACGAAAAGTTCAAATGAAATACAAAAGCTTTTAATCCTTTTATCAGTTTGGGGAAAAGGAAAGGGAAGGCTGGAGGGGGAAGTGGCTATATCAACTCTTTGGACCTAAAAATGAAATGAACTCTACCCCCTGTCCTCCCCTCCAACCGCCTTCATATTTTAGATATTTTTTGTACGTGACCAGCATATTTTTTTTCTTTGCAGCTAACTCATCCGAAACGGCAAATAGCAGAACCGAATAAAAATTGTAAATTATACATACATGAAAGATACCTTAAATTGTGCCTTGACGTATATTTTATGTCAATTGGTTAAGCTTTTTTGAGATATTAATATTTTTCTAAAAATGAAGAAATAGCTATAGGATTCATTCTCATCAACCACAAGGTTAAGAGAATTAAAACGTAATGACTGTATTAAAACTTTGAAGTTAGAAGATACAAAAAATTACAAGTAAAATGTATTCAAAAATGTAAATAACCTAAAGAAAAAGTATTTACAAAAAGAAAATAATTTACAGATAAAAATCTACAAAATATACAAATGAAATTTTAACAATCAAAATCATAATATATAATAAAATTCAAATATTTTAAAAACTTATTCTTCATCATCACTTTCTTCGAATCTTCTTCTCGACCGAATGAAATTATAACACTTTCTACAGCATCATCCATTAATCCTGAAATTTCCCAAAAGTTATTTCCATCTTTGTAACCATGCTGGCATATATTTGCCCAAGCTTTCAGATGACTCCTCTATATTAATGCTTTAGTTGATATTTGATTTTCCCAAGGTTTCAGATTTACATAACTCCTCTATATCCGGAGGAGTTGGCTACAAAAAAACTGTTCACATATTTGCAGAGGGAATTTTTTTTTCTTCAAAATTTCAACATATCTTTTCGAATCATGAGTTTTTAAGTCGATTTCAGCAAGTAAAAAGAAAAAAAAATCGAGTTTCTGAAACGAGCACACAGGCCTTCACCCTTAGGGTAGGCCAATAAAGACATCGTAAAATAAATTCCCAATAATGTAACTTCAACAATAGCTTTACACTATCAAAATTTATTATTAAATATAACTACGGCTTCCTAGAAACTACCAGGCCTGAACATGACGTCAATAAGGTATTGTTGAAGCACTAAGATTGTGACGTTGAAGTAACTTCTGTAATAGCACCACCAGTTTGACGTAACAATGTTTTATCTTTTCCATGTTCAGGCCTGGTAGTATCTAGAAGGCCGTGATACAACGAACATCTCTGAAAAATTTAAACCGTTATTTAAATACGAAACAATCGAAACGATCGCTGGATCTGAACTTTATTTTATTGCAAATATCTTATTTTCTGAACTTATTATTGCAAGTATTTTTTGTATTATTGATGAAGTATTTGTTGAAACATGTTACATAACAGCACAAGAAGTCTCTTGAAGAAAATAAATAAATTATTACTTTCATTCTTGTTTTCTTATGTTACGTTAACCCCACTCTTTTGTTGGCATTTGATGATGATAAAAATTAAATATTCATTATCCGAATTCATCTCTTTAGTTATATTTGTGAAGAAATAGTCATTTTATAGATCATCAAATTAGACCCTTCTTCTGTTTTTTACGGTTTTTTTTGTATTACACACTTTTTAATGGGGTTTTGCCATCTTCCTTTCATATTAAAGATTATCTTATCACTCTCTGTCAATCTGTTTAACTTTTTTTTTT